>MU839245.1:0-88111 GCA_030685235.1 Copromyces sp. CBS 386.78
ATATAATACCCATATATAGTTGCTTATACTTGTATGGTATAATATGGACCCGTAAATCCGTTATAGATATATATTTTATATAATATCTATATTAAGACTAACAATAAAACAACCTTTTAAGTTAGCGGGGCGTATTAAGTTAGGGAGGAGATTTACCCCCTTAAGAATTTAACGATTTTCGATTTTAGTAGTTCGCTTTATATTTTTAATAAAATTATTCGTTTCCTTTACTTTCGTTATATTAATTTAAATAATTATATATAGGTTAGAGATACTTAGGTAGCGATTAAAGGGTTTAAGGAGGTTAATGTTATTATTAGAGGAAAGAACGGTCCTTTAAAGCTATGGCTAAAAGAGGTCGCTTTTTACCTTAATTTCGCCATTAATTTCGTTTCCTATATCTAATTGCGAAGGCAGGGTTTTTATTAGGATTATTACCCTCCTAACAACTATTTAAGGAAAGTTAATAGATTATTCTTTTATTATTTAAATACTATTCATAATTAAACGGTTATAGAAATTATCCCCCTCTTATTTATTAAAACTTCGTTCGTAATATATCGATACGAAATTATTTCCTATATTTAACGCCCGTCTAAGTAAATAGCAGATATTTAGTATCTACGATTCGGGTACTTAGGACTACAAATATTCAACTATTTATAAAACATTAACGGGGTATAGATCCGCGGTATACTATTAGTTAAATACGACGCGTATACTATAGTAAAAATTAAGCGATAGGTTTACTATATACTTAGAAACTACGGCTATAAACTAAGGGAGAAATTCGTAATAGATTTCTTCGAATTTAACAAAGGAAATAATAGGGTTAAATATTTCCTCCTTATTATATACCGCTAGTCTAATTATATTTAGGACTATTATCTATCTAATTATTAAATAGTTATTATTAGTATTATACTAATATCCTATATTAATATACTTAAATAGCGGTATAATATTAGAATTAAAACCTTCGAATTCGATAACGAATTTATAAATAATAAGATCTAATAAAGGTTATTATAATAAAGAATAATAGTTGAACTTTCTACTCCTAATATACAAGTATAGAATAGTAGGGTAGAGCATTTAGGGGGTATAATTAAGGAAAGATATAATACCATATTAATAAGCTCGAAATTTCTAATCGATTTATAGCTAGAAATTACTACCGCAACTATTTATTTTATTAATAAATCCCCTCGGTACCTTTATAATTAGAAATCTCCGTTTAAACAGTTTTATACCTATATTACCTAATAATACGGTTATTAAGAAGCACGTAAACCAGATTTAAATTACCTTAAAATCTATAGCTACAAGGCCTTTACAATAACGAACACCGCTTAGAAAAAGGAGAAGCGGCGTTAGAAGCATTTGCCTAAAATATAGATAGGTTTCTTTATTAATTATTTAATAACTTTAATTTACTATATATAGAATCCGTATACAAATTGGATTATCTAAACTAGAAATATAATCTTTAACGAGGAGATTATATATAACCTAAATTTTAAAAAGTTGAAAGAAGACTTATAAATTAATAGCGAAGAGCTGGCGGACTTACTTAATAAATTAAACGAACTATATAGTTAATCTTCGGGGGTATCCGAACTATTAGAAAGAGAAGGCTACGGCCTATAAAACAATATCGATAATAATAATATTGAACCGTTACTATTAAACCTTTTGGATAGAGACTACGAATAAAGTTAAAATACCTCCTAAGAGGGGGACAGTCAATTATAAAAAAGAATTAATCTATATTATATTTTAAATAAAATGTCTATTAAATATATTACAGGCATATATCCATTACCTCTATTAACCCCGCCGGTAGTATTTAACGTAAATTATATAATAAACCGAATAATTTATAAATATTCGTATTAGTAAAAACCTTAGGAAGCCATATTTAATATTAGGAGACTATCCTAACCAATTTTCAAAACGATAGGGAAGATTATTACTAAGGCGGAAATATATTAATTAATTACTAAACTAGGCCGATTCAATAGAATTTATCGACGAAATCTACCTCCTATACCTAAATATTATAGCGATCTAAATAACTACTTATTAGGCTAATTCTTAAAAGAAGTAGAAAAGATTTATCTATAGAGTTATAAAAATATAAAGACGTAAATCGAGGTTAGCGGGGATATATTACAATTAAGAGGAAAATAGATTTTCGACTATATATAAGTATATATTTATAAATTTAATAAGAACGGAACGCTTAATAAATATAAAGTACGGCTCGTCGTAAAAGGCGATTAATAGAATAAAAATAGTATAAATACGTACGCCTTCACCCTAATAAAGAAGTCGTTTAAATCTATTATCGCTCTTACCGCAAAATTTAACTTCGAATTAATCTAGTACGACGCAATTAACGCCTTCGTTAACACATATTTCGATAAAGAGATCTATATACGTATACTTCCCGGGTATTAAATCCCTAGTAAAGTTTTTAAATTAATTAAAATATTATATAATTTACAACGAATACCCTTATTATAGTAAAGGGAATTTAGCGGTACGTTCAAATCTATAGGCTTCAAAGTAATCCTTAAAGATCTATATATTATAAAGAAAAATAATATCCTTATATTCTACTATATTAATAATATTATATTTGCGTTTAATAAGAATAAAATAAAGGAGGTTAATAAATATATTGTAGAACTATAATTAAAATATTATTTTATAAGAGGAGACGAATTCTAATAGTTTTTAGGTATTAAAATTATCCGCGATCGAAATTAGAAAAAGATCTAGCTATTATAAAAAGCTTATATCGAAAAAATCTTTAAATTATTCAAATCTAGCTTTTAATTTACTTTAATACCTATAAGGTATACTAAATTGGCTCTATACGAAGGTACTACCAACTATATAAAGATCCGCTCTTATTAAATTAATATAAGCTTACTATTATACGTAGCGGTTAATATTCGATTAAATATTATATTCCTAGTAAGTAGATTAGTATAATATAATTATAATCTTAATTTTGCTTATCTAGTAGTTAGCGAAAAAGTAATATAATACTTTCGAATTATTAAAATTTAGGTATTATATTTCGGCGGTAGTAACCGATTGGAAATAATTTTAAATATTTCGTTTATAAATAATTTAAATAATTAAAAGAGTTTATAGGGTTTTACAATTAAACTTTATAGTGGTTTAATCTATTAGGGTATAATTAAATAGACTGCTATCGCGACTTCAATAATAGAAGTAGAATTATATATAATTGAGAGGGTAATTAAGGAAACCCTATTTATAATGCGGCTAATATCCGTTCTAAAGGTAAGGCTATTAGAAAATCCTATCCTTATTCTATAATACGATAATAAGTAGACTATTAGGGCGTTTATAGAGGAGACCCCTACCTTTAGTATTAAAATGAAATATATAGATATTTATAAATATTAATTAAGGGAAGAAATCCTTATTAAGAAAATATTTAAAATTAAGTATTTGGATACGAAATTAATACTAGTAGATAAATTGATAAAAGTATTAGATATTTTAAAATATAGGAGGTTTAGAGAGTTTTTAGGTATAGTAGAGAAACTACCCCGGAAGAAGGATAATCCGGGATTGGAGGAGATCAATTTAGACGATTTGGATAAGAAACTGGGTTTGAATGTATAAGAAATTTGTAAATAGCTTTACTTTTGACTTTAAATAGGTAAAAGAGGTTTATAAGTAAGGGGGTATATTAAATTGTAGGGTGGAGATTTCGATTAGATGAGGCGAGTCCTAGTTACTTGATTAAGGTTTTAGTATTTCCGGGATACCCGAGCACCCCCTAGACCTTTTGGAGCAGATCAGTCATATAGCCAGTTTCGAGATAGTTCAATCAACCAGATCATACACACCAGTAAATCTGACAGTACACACCATGCAGAACATGTCGTATCCAGAAAGGAGCATATCCTGTCGAACTCCAAAGAGGCAAGCTCGCGCGGTTGCATCTATGACGGTCGGATCCGTTGATCAACGTATGCCCGTCCGGAGCAAATCCGCAGTCCCATACTTCCAGCAGGAAGATGCATCGCTTGTCGATCGGAACCGGGAAACAAAACGACATGGCAGCCACCATCATGCCAGGTACCTCACCGGCTTCCTATCATGATGACTGAGGTCGGTGACGCGGATGGTAGCCGCTGCGGTCAATGCCAGATGCCGGATGCTTCTTGTTTATGCCTTCGCATACTTGGCAGAAGTTTCGAGTCTATGGAATCCATGTCCAACATCTCAACTTGCAGACCCAGGCAAGTCCAGACCATTCCAAGGTGCGACCAACTTGCATCTTTCCGCACTTGGCGGTTCCGGTATGACATGTCCTACCGCAATTCGAGCAAGCAGAAGTCTGGATGCTTGATGGAATGCTGCATAGGGCGCTTGAAGGTTTCATCGGTAACCTTGATGAAGGCATTCCGAGAAGAAGACAAGCCTAGAAGAGCTTGACATGATAACAGCGGTATTATTGTCGTTAACTCGGGGAATGCTGCCTGATTGTCGATGCCCGACCAGTTTCTCCTGTCCCAAGCGGTTTCTTTTTCTCGCTGGAGTCGCATAGCTAGATCCCTTCATCCAGTAGTGTTGTTGTTGATTTTTCCGCTTCGATAACTGTTTGCGCTTTTCCTCCCGTCTGTAATGAATTGGAGACACCGCATGGCGTTGATTTGCTTTCAGCCGCAACGTCGCCACAGCCTTTTGAGAGTGTCGTGCAGTCAGTCCATCGTCAGATCCAACCAGTCGGGAAACCGGGGTGGATTGAAAGATCGTGAAACATGGCACACCCGCAGTGCCCTTTCCCGCCAATGCCATGCGCCCCTAATACTCACGATGGCTTCAACGGTGGTCGCCACTTGTTGGACCCCTGGGGAGGAGCCGCCCAGTCCAGTCTAACGACCACTGCCACCGCATGGAGCGCTCGGGCCACCCCTTTCAAGTTCCCGTTTCTCGCTTCACGATGCTTGGAGCAAATTGGATGGGATGGTTCACGAATCCTGCTTGTCTGTCGCTCCCGCGCTTGCATGGTGGGCATGCGGCGGTGCGGAAGAAGGCGATCACAAATGCTAAGTTTAGTGGCAGCCATCAGTAGGCACTTTCGTGGCTCGTATCGTCTCGTGCCGTCTCGTCTTGCCTCACCGGGTCGGACCCCAGGGGGAGGGGGGAGGGGGTCCAAACACGTCAAAAGCCAAGTTCCGGCCCGATTCGGGGTTCACGATGATTTTCTTTGTGGGTTAGGTGCCATTTTCCCGTCACGTCAACGACACCTGTCCACTTCTTCTCCCGGCTCGGCTCCTCCACTCTCCTCCACTCACACGGCCCTTGCACGGAGTTCACGATGATTTGCTGCTTGGCCCCCGACCCCCGTTCTCCCGGTCGGACCCTGAAAAGGGCAAATGTCAAAGGGCGTTTCGGCTAATCCCGCCGCCCCGAGTGCCCAGCTCAACAACGTGGGTCCCAGAAAAGAGAGGGAGATCGTGAAGTGGGTTTTTGCGCAGAAAGCGCAGAAGGATGGTGTTGCACCTTACGGTAGGGCTGAAAGGCCCGCTCGTCGCAAACACACGGGGAACGAAAACGGTGAGCGGTGAACCGCTCGGTGAATGAGACTGGATTAGCATCATCGATATTTCGGCTTGTTGCTTTCACAACGGCGAAGTTCGTCAGATACTCAATCCTTCTTCCACTTGAACCTTTTACATTCAATTCGTTTCACTTTCCACCCCTGTACTATTCTTTGAACTATTGCTCTCTTTTGCTTACAAATCATCTCCCTCATCTTCTATTCCCTCGGCATCACCGCTTTTCAGGTGCCCTGTCTGGTGACCATTCTACACCACAACACCAAGGTGGAAAAAAAGAATTGTCTCAACCACCCAAAAACAAAATTTCTTTTATTTCCAATGAAAAATTTAACAAGAGAATCGAAAGTGGCGGACTTAGCGTCGGTTCCATCATGTATATCAGTGTATCGATGTGAATGAAGCTCGGTTTCTCCCCATCACTCATTCGCATCATACATTACGCACACACAACCATCTCTGTTGCTCAGCACCATTGCGTGTTCCCTACCTCAACAAGAATTTTCAACGTCCCTCCCTCACCTTTGCGCCAACTCATGCCCGTCAACCCGCACTGCATACCTTCTTCTTCACAGTCAATCACAGCTTTAACATACTATTTAGCCAACTATATTCCCACCTTGATTCCCACTTCGCGTGGACCAGTTTCTACTCAGTTCATCCTGGTCGCCTTCATTGTGACCATTTTCGTAACCCACAGGAGAAGATCCACACACGTTCATAATCATTTCCAAATGACAGCCATCGTAAAACCCACCTAGTAATAAAAGCAGAGCGCTGAATGATAACCAGGCAATGGAATGATCTTTGAAGTACAGTGCGGTGGTTGGTTCAAGATTTTCAACTTTCCTTCTACCTAGGCTTTCTTCTTTAATGCTACCTACTAATATTATTGGTCATCCGTCTTAAAACACCTCATATCGATGAACGAATTTCAAAGGACCAAAAACAGCCATAAAACCTGGCAAGTAGAATGAACAACTAGAATGATGCGCATCGCCGCTGTTTACACTGTCTCATATCTCCTTTAATGATAACATTACCGGCGAGTCCAAAGCCACAGAAGCGTACCAACGTCTACTCAACCGGCTCCAGCAGCTTGAACAAGCTAGTGATGTACGGCGCCAACAACCTATTCTCGCAAAACACCTCCCAAAGCCTCGGCATCAGAGGCCGGAACAACCTTTCGTTCCATCCAGCGTCCGCCGACGCCACCAGTCCAGGGTATGTTGATGGCGACGTTGATACCAGCGCCAACGCTCCCTCCTCCTCCTTGGCCTCACTATCCTCCTCTTGACTTTCGCCATCAGCGGGACCCAACACCTGCTTGCGACTCTGCTTCCTCAACCGCTCCTCAGCATCGGTCTTAACGACGTTCCTGGCGATATTCCTCAGAATCAGCACCGCACTCAGCGGTATTCCCGCCGCCTGCGGTGGCACGTTTGGGTTCCTCTCGTCCCGCACGCTGGCCGTCTCCTCGAACGTCAAGGAGATGGTGCCGGCCGGCTTGATCACCCGCGTCTTGGATCTCTTAGGCGAAGACGCTACCTGTGCAGGACCGCCGCCGGGAGTAGTCAAGCCACTAGCAGGACCACCGGGGAACGGCTCTGTCGCGCCGCCGGGTCCGCCGGCCGCAGGGGTAGGAGGGGGTTGGAGGGTGGGGTATAAGGCGTTATGGCGAGCCTCTTCGGCCTTGAGGTGGGTCTTGATGTGCATCATCAACTGCATCAGGTTGAGCTTGGTAGGCGTCGGATACCTGCGGCAGCTGTCCCAGTGGCAGGAGTAGGTGCCTTCTTTGTTGGAGAACTTGTTATCGGTGCCAGGAGCTTCGCCAAGGTGGTGCGTGAGGATGTGGTTCCACATTGACTCGGTGGTGAGGTGCCAGGCGCCGCACACGAGATGTTGGTTTTGTTGTTGTTGCTGCTGCTCGTCACTGGTGGGTTGCCGTGTCCATTGACAACCCAGGTAGCCACGGTTTTCGGGACTGATGGGGAACGCACGAGGTCTGATTCCCCTAATGATGAACCGGCTCTGGACCTCCCCGGTAGGTCCCTGTTCACGGAACACTTGCGCGCCAGCGGTATGGTACACAGAGCTGATGTTCCTGATGAACTCGGCTGCGTTGATCATGCTTCGTCCAGTGCGTTTTAGCGGCTCAAGGAACGCCGCGTTGTAGGCTTGCCAGATCGCGATCTGTGTCACCTGCGCATCGGGATCTTCCTCGAACGTGCACCGCACCCACTGGTGTGTGCGCTCCGGTTCTTCCATGGCCAACAGCCGCTCGAGAAGGTCGGGAGGAATAGATACAACCTGCTCGGAAGGCGCGTCATACACGATCCGAGCCTCGCTTACAACAATATCCTTGTGGTAGCGCTTAGCACCGTGAGACAACAGCCGGACGAGATGGGTGACTAGGTGCTCCACGTTGGTACCCTTGATCAAGGTATCCAAGTTAGGGACAACGGCAGTATACTGGTACAGGAAGTCGAGGCAGGCATCAACCAGGTCGTCGTCGTTAAGTAGAAGCCAGTCCATAAGGTTCTGTAGGACATACACCGGGACATCGTGAAGCTTGTTAGTTTCCGTGGCGTGGTTCATCGAGATACGACCGATAGCTCGCAAAGCGGTGAGAATCGTTCCGCGGTCGTTAGATTTCAGCTGGTCAAGCAGGGTTTGATACAAGGGATCGTCGGATTCGAGCACCAAGTTGGGTGTAATTTGTTCGGCGATGTCCAGCGCAAAATGCTTGAGCTCTACAGTGAGATCCATGTCGGGGAGGTGAAGAAGAATGCATAGTAGGTCTTTAATCGGTGGGTAATCCGCCATGAACCAAGCGTTGTCCGGCAGCATAACCATATTCCGAATGGTAAGAACGGCTTCGGTGATAAGTGTCATGTGGTCGGTAAACTCTGAAGGCTGGAAGTTGTCTTGTACATCCTTGCGCTTGAGCTGTGCGATGCGCTCTAGGATATCAAGGGTACCGTTGATACCATCGAGCTCACCAATATCGCCGTCGTCGACATCGGGGTCGTTCGATATGATCCATTCGACGTTGTAGAATAAGCTGCCAACGCCCAGGGCAAACTCGGTCAAGCCTTCGGCCAATCCACTGAATTGTGCAAACTTGTACTTATCACCCCGTTCGAACGAAATCTTGACCAAGTGGTTGAGTCCAAAGGCCTGCTCAGCACGGATACCGGATCGGAGAGCTAGGAGACAGCGCTCGTAAATATTCGGGCCATCGAGGCTACCTATGATTGGTGAGCATTTGCGATCAAGGGAGCGATCGCGACAAGACTTACCTGGTGGAAGGGCGGCGCGTACCAGTGCCGAAGTACTGGGGGCACCAGGAGCACCAGATGGGCCAGGTTGCCTCAGAAGGCGCCGCCTCTTGTTGAAAAACTCGGGATTGCTCGTAGGCGTATCGACGATGCGCAGCTGCAGCGGCTGCAGCGGCGGAGGCTGGAAACTCTGCACCAGGTGGTGACCGTGGTCGGGACCTGGGTTGTACATGACTGACGCGCTTCCTCGGTTTTGGTGGGCGTGAGGCGGGCCGTGAGAGGGTATGGGAGTACTAGAATGGGATTGCGAATGCGACGGGGGTTGTTGGTTGTTTTGTGAGTTGGAGTTGGAGGAAGGATTGGCTGCGGGTTGTTGTTGTTGTTGCGCAGAACCGGCATGTCGTGTTTGCCGCGTTGAGTTTGTGTCTGGATGGAAAATCACCCTCGGTGCAGGCGCTTCTCTGAGACCCCGGGACGCGCGAGCCGAGTTGGGAGTGTCAACAGTACTCCGCTCCCTACTCGGAGTCCCGTCGTCACCAGAATCTTCCTTATCACCTTTCAAGCTCCTGGCCGTAAAGTTCTCAAGGGTTCTAGTTAGGAGTGATCCTCCTTTGGCAGTAGTAAACTCGAGAATCTCGGGTGGAGGGGGTTCCTTGTTGTGGACCGTCTTGATCTCGTAGGCGGCCAAGTTCTTGTAGAATATTTGTTTCAACGTATAAGCATCGGCAGGCGCATTGTGCCTCATGAGACCTAGACCCTCGCACATTTTCCGCCACATAAGCTTCTCGTCCGAAACCTTATCGTATCCGCCATGTTCGACAATGTGGTTGAAGAGCTTGAGCAGGTCGACCGTCAGGTTGCCCATCTTGGGTTCGGGGTCGAAGTTGGTGCCGCGCTTCTCGTGGAAGACACGCAGATCTTCGATGAACTTTTCATATTCGGGCGTACGGTCGACTGTATGCTCGGGCATGAGTTGAGGTTTCGGAGGAGCCATTCTGGCGGAGCGAGCCGCAGTACGGCTCCCACTGAGGGTTTCGAGGAAGAGCTAAGAAACTGAAGGCTTCGTTTGCGATAGCGATTGTTGGGATGGGCGCCAATTGGAATTCGTCTCTAGCTGTTGCTGGTCGAATGTAACGTAATGATGTCCCGGTATTGGAATTCGTGGCTGTAATGCAGATGCCGATGTCTCGAAATGTTGGGATCGCCCGAACTGGAAGGTTTAAGGTTGTCGCGATGGCCCAGGGAATGCGACGCGAGGCTGGTCTGCCACTTGCGAACTTTCCACTTTCTGAAATCGCGGAGTGATGGACGGCATGGCGTCGGTTTTTTCCTACTGTCACAGAGAGCTACTGCGTAAAGGTCATTCCCTGCAGCGCACTGGCCAATGTCATCCACCGGCCAAGACACCTGTGCCCCGCTTGACGCACATCGCGCGCTCGGGCCACACATTGGCAGCTCTGCGGTGGCTCCAGCGGGGCGGCCTCCAAGGTTCTCCTGACACCTGAACAACATCTAGTCATCGATTCCAAGAGCATTTCCAACAAAGGTCAACGACACTCGTCCAGAACACAATGAATCTTGAAGAAAATGCTGGATTCTCCTCCTAGAATTAACCAACCCTCAGTGTTAAACATCGTGGCTTTATAAAAAATTATTACGGGCCCGTTTTGCGCCAGTGTACCTACCTCTGGGACAATTTGAAACTGAGCTATCATGGGAAGGAACAACCCAGGTTTGTTGGGAGTCACCGCCCAAGAGAACCTTCCGTCGCGACATGTGTCCCCTCACGATGAAGCGGAGACCAAGTTATTTCGACTGTCGAGCACTGTTCCTTCCTGCCTCTTTTCAATTGTGTTTCTCTTCCAAGTCTCGAAGCAGGAGGAGGGCAGTTCAGAGCCTCCTCTTCCGTCGTCTTTCTTTCTCTCCACCATCCTCCAGTCTTTTCCTTTGATTCTCTCCACGGTGTGCCTGCAGTTGAAATTGGACTGCAGTTACGGAGACCTGTCGAGTCCCTCCCATCCAGGTTGTCACCTTGGCTGCTACCAGAGTTGGTCGAATGGCGCCCTCGAAGAGCAAAAAGCCAAAAAAGCAAACAGTGGTTACCATCACTCCGATTTTGCGCCGTTTTGAGCTTGAAGATGTCTTCATCAATCAGCGCCACAACAATTTCAAGGATCCCCAACTAGTCCTCAAAAGCCAACTTGATCGATCGCGTGGGATGCTTTACAATGCTGGGGTAAACTCCCAGATGCCCATCTGGCATCATTGGTTGATGATACATGTCAAGGACAAAGCCGATGAGCTGGTTAGTCTTCTCACCCATTTTCTCCCACCATGAAGGATTGCCCTAAACCTGGTGCCATAGGTGAAATTGGAATTGGAAGACTTCACCCAAGCTGCCAAAGCCAGGGATCCTCCTTCGAAGTGTACCGCCGCATGTTCACCTTCTGAGCGTGCTTTAATGTTTTGGTATCCCATGGGGCCGGAAAGGGTGAGTGATTGGCAACCATGACATGATCCATACCGACATGGCTAACCACAGATATGCTTGAATGAGAGACAGGCGTCACTTTTGTTCTCGATGAAAAGCACTTCTGACTTCGAAAACGTTTTGGGAGAAATGAAGCGGTGGGAAGTGGCTATGGCTTCCAGCAGGCATGGCTTCGGGCACAGTTTCTGGATTAGAAGAGAGCAGCAGGGCCTTCCCTCCATTCCTCAAATCAATCCTCTGACTGTGGCCAAGTCATCTAGCAGGCGACACCGAAAATACATCACCAACGCACACCCGGGCCTGCTTATAGACACCGGCAATCCGCACCTATTGCATTCAATGAGCAGTGCAGGCCAATCTTTGGCGAGTACCCAGCCGATGCAGCACCTTAGCCAACGGTTTTACCTTCAACAACCGCAACAAGCCTTGGCGCCCGGAAGCCGCCCTCAACGCCGGACAAGTAATCTTGCAGTTCCTGGTGTACTTGGACAAGGTGTCTACAAAATCAGCAAAGTGAAATCGAACCCCATCGGCCAATTCAGAGTGAGGGGACTCCCTTCTTCCACGACAAGAGAAGCAGCACCGACCTACTTCACACAACCGAGAATTGCTAGGCAACCTTCTGGACTGACTTTAAGTACCGCCAACTTTGATCACGGCTCCCCTGTCGAGCCGCTACAACCCAGGCCCCGGATCAGTTTCTCGAAGTTCAGCAAACACTATATGGCTGGCTTGACAGACGCCACCGCGATATGGAATGAACACATGAGACGGGGCAAAGAGGAGAGTGATTTGGTGAGCGACCTCAAGGAGAAGATTAGAATTTGGATGAGACATGCAAGGGTGTGTCACCAAGACCTGCAGGAAGTGAACTTAGCTACTAGGAGGAGGATGAGAGGTCAGCCAGTCGGGACCGGTATGCTTCGGCGCCTGGCCAAACCAGGAATTGGATCACGTTTTCCCCCAAGAGTGCCTTTCATCTCAGGAGGGCCTGCGATTCGAAGCACACCTCAGCCGGTAGCGATACCTCCCTCTTCTGCAGAAACTTTCACTTTGGGTGCGCCTTCTCCTGTTTTCTCGAGCAGATCGGCTGACATCTCATCTCATTCGGACCCTGCGTTACTACCAAACAGCCCTTTCTCGTTACCCAAGTGCCATCCTTCGCTTACAGCAAGCACTCAAAGCTCACCGCATCCTACGATTACTATGGGAGAGAGAATATTTTCTGGCGAGTTTCCATGATCTTGTCGAGCACTCGGGCTGTCAGATGATTTAGCCCTCTCTGCGTTGGGTCTTGCTATTTGGACGGGCTTCTGCGGCTGGATGGATCGCATCCTGTATAATAGGGTATTCTGAATGGGGGTTTGGCAGAGAACATCCTTGTCTATGAGCCATGGTTACGTGTAGGTAGCTAAACAGAAGGAAATATCTAAGAATACAATTAACTCAAACCAACATCCGACGGATCAAGCCAAGCCATGATTGCCTGCTCCCAGCGCTCGTGAAGACTTGCTGCTCAATGCGAATCATGTTTGACATGCTGCCCTCCCGCCTGTCTTCCATCCCAACTCTTCATCTTGCCCGAGGCCCAAAGGACACAGCCCACACTCCAGCTCCTGCAAGGTATATGTATTACTTCCCGCGCCATTCAAGATGTGGCAAGCTGGGTAGAATGGCGCAGCGGTCATGGTTGTCGGTATAATCCCCTTCCCTTCCTTCCTGCCCCCGGCTTCCGTGTACGCTGTGCTTTCAACCCAGCTGTAAGTCCATACTCTTATTCTTGTTTTTTCCTTCTTTTCTTTTTTGCACTTTCTCCGGATCGCTCAGTTCCTTCCCCCTTCCCAAAACTTCACATCCTTTGTGTCGTCCAGATACACACTTCTCGAGTCCCATTTCCATCCCTCAATCGTCATCAAACATCTCAAGCTCACCCGATAAACATGTGACGGCAATCTGAAATCTTCTCGCTATACAAATGACTACATTCCATCCCGACCAACTCAACCCTCATCTCAGTCCCCACTTACTCCTTCTTAGCAGCGGGATCCTCCTCACTAAAAGTCAAAGAAACGCTATTCACACAATGCCTCTCATCCGTCGGCGTGTTGAACCCTTCGCCCTTGAACACATGGCCCAGGTGCCCGCCGCAGTTGCTGCACACGATCTCGGTCCGCGTCATTCCGAACGCGCGGTCCTCGTGCCGCGTCACGGCGCCAGGGATGCTGTCGAAATAGGCCGGCCAGCCGCACCCCGAGTTGAACTTGTGCGAGGCCTTGTACAGCGGCGCGTGGCAGCCGGCGCAGGTGTAGACGCCCGCGGAGGGGTAGTGCTTGTCGAACTTGCCCGTGCCGGCGGGTTCGGTGCCCTTTTCGCGGAGGATGCGGAATTGTTCTGGGGGTTTGGGTTAGTTATTTGGTGATGTGATGTGATTGATGATTTGGATTAAGCTGCAAGGTAAGGAAACTTACGAGGACTGAGAACCGCACGCCACTCATCGGCGGACTTTTGGACGGGGTAGTTCTCGGGCATCTTGTTGGAAGATGATGAGGAGGATGAACCGAAGAAGCTGCTGAGAAAAGGAATCGTAGGCATAGAAGACTTTAGGAGTATGCTGTTTCTGGTTGATAACAATGAGTGTTGCGGTATGCACGGTCTCTGTGTGAAGGTGGACAAAGTGCGCAGGATGCGGAGGAAGTTGGCGGCTTGGGGATAGTAACGCATGAAGGTCAACTGTTATCGAATATTGGATACCTTGAAGTGGATTGTTGTTTTGTAGACGATCAGAATTTGGATTTGTCTTATGGGGTTTGAAATGACAAATCAATCACAATGGGAATGAAATCGAACTGATATGGATTTATTTGCAGCTTCTATGCATGCCTTGAAGTTGCCCCAGCGATGACGGGGTGTTGTTAGTGACCTCGCGCTGTGAGTTGGGATCGGAGAGTCTTGCGTCAAAGACTTGATCTCGTCACAGTATGGAAAACAAAGCGGCAAGTTGATCTCGCTCATGGCCGACTTCCACATCCGAAGACATCGAATGCTCCTGCTCATGATACGATGAAAAGGCCACATAAGAAATCACTGTCGATGGAGTTGATATCCCTATATCCGTCCAGTCCATCAAGTATCCCCAACGCTGCAGTGTTGGTCTATCACTGCAAAGAAGCTTGGGGGAGGATCATGTATCCCGTTGATATAGAAGAAGTACCATTGTATTATCCAAGCCACAAATGGCTTGCTTCGTGTGCGATTAACAGTCAAGGTCTGATCAAAAGGCGGTGTTGTTTAAACGGCGCCAGCTGACCCTGGTCGGCCCCACCGTTGACGGGGCCTGGGCGCATTGCAGTGGAGGACACTCCTGAGTCCTCTGCATTGACATGTCCGGGCCAGCCATTCCGTTCTGTAGGTCGTTGTTTAAACTCGCACAACCAACAGCTCACCGAATCCGACGATTTCAAAGACTACATAGACAGCAACCTGTCCTCCAAATCTCAACCGGCCCCGATTTTCTCCCCTATCCAAGCACTACGGCCAAGCAACTGTTTACTGCGAACACATCACCATGTCTCGACGCCCACCGAACCCCGCTGCTGAACGGGCAGCAAAGAACCAGAACACGATCAAGTCGCTCCTGAAACTCGAGGCCAACAAGGTGTGCGCTGACTGCAAGCGCAACAAGCGTAAGTCTCTCCTAGGAATCCAACAACTGCATTTAATTACCAGACCACTTTACTGAGAGTGTCGCATACACACAGATCCACGATGGGCCAGCTGGAACCTCGGCATCTTTATCTGCATTCGCTGCTCGGGCATTCACCGTGGAATGGGTACCCATATCAGCCGTGTCAAGTCCGTTGATCTCGATGCTTGGACCGACGAACAGCTACAGAGTGTCTTGAATTGGGGAAATGCTCGCGCCAACAAGTACTGGGAGGCCAAGTTGGCTCAGGGCCACGTCCCCTCGGAATCGAAAATCGAGAACTTTATTCGCACCAAATACGAGCTGAAGAGATGGGTAATGGATGGCCCGATGCCAGATCCCTCAACACTGGACGATGAGGGTGACGACGATGTCCCTCTGAGCGTGGTAAAGGAGAAGCAGACTCTGGAGAGAAACGGGTCTCTTCGTAGCCAGTCCAGCACTCCGACTGCGCCCTCACGATCTGTACCCGCCCCTATTTCGGCCCCGGCCCCCGTACCCGACCTCATTGGTGCCGACCCGATTCCGGTTAGAGCCAACACTACCGGACCGACAGCCTCGAAGGTTCCCCCGAAGGCGGAGCCTGCCCCGGCCAAGGCTACGACTTCGAATGCTTCGCTTTTGGGACTGGATTTCTTCGGCACGGAAACTGCAGCGCCCCCAAGGCCCGCTAGTACGACGGGCACTTCTGGTGGTGCAAGCCAGTCGCGTCCCGATTTGAAGCAGTCTATCCTCTCTCTTTATGCCAGCGCACCTCGCCCACAGCAGCAAGCCGCGCCTTCACATTCCCACTCCGGGTCTTTTAGTGGAATGAGCGGCATGTCCTCCCCGAATATGTCCCAGACCCAAAATGCTTTTGGTGGGCTTAATGATGCTTTCAGCAGCCTCAGTTTCAACAGCCAACCCGCTGTTAGCCCAAAGCCCGCGCAGAACGATGCCTTCGCTAGTCTTGGTAGCTTTGGATCTCCCCGGCCCTCGTCCCAAACCAGCAACAATGCCTTCTCCGGCCTAAGCGGCGGCAGCTTTTTCGATTCCAAACCCGCCACATCCTCGCACCAACCCAAGCAGTCTATCAACAGCCCACTGGGCTTTTCGTCGACTCCTTCTGCGCCAGCGTCTAAGCCCGCGCCGGCTTCCTCCGCCCTCGGCGATCTGTTCGACTTCTCTACACCAGCTACCACTACTACCGCTCCTCCCCCGGCCGCCGCCCCGAAGCCTTCGACTGACTTCCGCTCCGCATTCAACCTTTCCAAGCCCGCCGCAACCACTCCCGCCCCTGCAGCCGCTACCACAACAACACCAAACCCTCTTGCCTCTATCGCGACCTCGAATGCCTGGTCCGATGCGGGTGTATGGGGTTCCAACGAATGGGCCTCTACCCCTGAGCCTCCTAAGCCTGCGGCTCCTGAACCACCCAAGCCAGCGCCTGTCACCTCTATCCCCCTCTCCAATGATTTCGGATGGGGCAGCAGCACCACCACCACCTCCACCACTACCGGCGGCTCCTTCGCAAGCCAGCCTATTGTTCCCAGTGCTTCGGGCGGCTTTGCGCCTGCACCCAAGGTGGCCTCGGATGAGGAGTTTGGGGGCTGGATGAGCAGCACCACTACACCGGCTGCTACCAGCAGAAACAAGCCAGCCACCGGGTTTGGTGGTAGTGATGACTTGTTCTCGAACGTTTGGCAATAGAAGGCCCAGATGGATCGGTATTTCAACAGGGATCTCTGGTCTGGGGTTCAGGGGTAGCCGGGCGCAGGGGACTGGGATTTTTGTTTGGTTGCTTGACGCCCCGGTCCTCGCGCCTGATGCCGACCCTATAAATATAGTATTAAGTGGGAAGGGGATGCTGTCCAGGAGCAACATGTCATTGTTATGCTGGCGGGAGTCTGATCTTTCCGAAAAAGTTAGACAAATGATAGTTTATGCAAAGACAAATAAGGGATAGGTGGACGACGCATAGTCATATTTACACATTAGCAAGTCATGTTGTGGTTTAGTATAATTACGTTCTAGACAACAGGTGGTTGTTCGTTGGTAGGGCAAAAGTAATGAGGCTGGCAGGGCACTAAACTCCAAGGTAGGAATCAAGGATTCTGTCAGATGTGACTGTGCAGAATTGATTGATTGAAGAGTATGTATAACTGACTCGCCCAGAAGGCCCAGAAGGTCTGGGGGGTGCTAGAGTATCCCAGAGGGACCCAGAAACCAATAATCTAGGGGGCTGGGCGGCTAACCTAAATTAAGTATAGCCAAAAACCCAAATATCCACCCTCTAATCTAACACACCCCCTTACTTATAAACCTTCCCAAAATAGGGTAAAAGTAAAGCTATTTATAATTTTCTCTCTTCTAGTACGTTAATTTCCCTAGCTAAATTATAAGTATCCTTTAAAACGTTATCGGGAACTTCCCTCCTAATTTTTATTTCTTTTTAAGCCGGCGCGTTCGCTATTCCTATTAAATCTCGGAACTTTTTATAATTTAATTATCCTAGTACTTTTATTAAGCCGTTTATTAGTATTTTCTTTATTTCTAAATATTCGACCGCAATCCTTCCTTTTGTAATCTCTTACCGTAATTAGTAATAATGAATATTAATGTATTTTAGTTTAATTATTAGTTGTAATACTTTAATAGTTAGAATATAGATTGTTTAAGTATTATTATAGCCGATTATAAGGATTTCTTAATCGAAGGGAATTTTAATTTCTTTATATAAACGTATAATAGCGATAGCTTCCTTTATAGTATTAAAAATCGATAATAATTCTACTTCGGTAATTAAAGTTAATATTATTTTCTATTTAATAGTACCCTAATAAACGAAATTACCGAATAATTTAATTGTAAAGCTATATAAGCTTTTCTAATTTAAGGTATTATCGGCGTATAAAGTATTTAAAGTTATTTTAAATTTTAATAATAATTTAAAATAGAGAGAGAAATCTAAATAGAATTGAAGGTAATATAATATTTTATTAGTAACTTTATAATATTAAGGATTAGGGTTATAATTGTAGTAAATTAGGCGGTTAGTTATAAAGGCGATATTTATTCGGGTAATTACTATAATATATATTATTAATCCGACGACGATTTAATAATCCTATATTTTATTGAAAGTAATTATATTATTGTAGGATAAAAGTTCTTTATTATTTATTAAAATAAAGGCGAAGGTATAGGGATTCTTAATAAGTTTAGTAATTTTGTGAATATATTCCCGTTAAAATAATTAAATTAATCTTACTTCTCGATTTCGAATAATTTCGATGCCTAGAAATTATTAGAGGTTATTACCCCCTATAAATTTATATTTCTCTTCTAAATTCTTTATTATTTAATTAATTTTATTATATAGTTTTTAATCGAAGGTAAATATAATATTATTAATATAGTAGAAAATTAAAATCTTACCGCGTTTGAAGATATACGGATTTTCGAATAATAATTAGAAATTTATATTTTTAAAAGTACTATTGAATTCTCGTTATTAGAGTAGAAGAATATATTATAAATTATAGAGGGCTTTAAATAATTTAAATATTATATAATATTTTCGATATTTAAAGGGTATACGTATATAAATTTCCTTATTAAGATAGGCGTTAACGAAGGTATTTATAGTATTGTATTAGATAAATTCGAAGTTAAATTTAGCGGTATAAACGATAATAGATTAAAAAGAACGACCGGCTAATATAGAAGTATACGTTTTTTTCCTATAATAATACTATTAATCCCCTCTAATTATAAGGCGAGCCTTTACTTTTTAAAGGTAATTGTATTTATTAAATTTATATACGTATATTTATATATAATTAAGGATTTAGGTACCCTTAATACGAAGGATATCTTTATTAACCTTTACTTACGACTTTATTTCCTTATAGCTATTAAAATATATTTTTTCTATTTATTTAAAGAAATTTCTTAATTTGTAATATTCGAAATTGTAGTAAGTTTTTAGGACCGGGGGTAGATTTTAACGCTTAATAGAATTTAGCCGGTTATTTTTAGTAATTAAATAATTAATTTCTACCTTTATAATAATTTTACCCTATCTTTAGCCTATTAATTAAATGAATTTCCTAACGTTGAAAGTAATTTCCTATAGTTCGAAGGTTAGGAAGGAAATAAATTTTAGTAAGTTAATAATAAGACTAGTAGAGAGAGTGGTTAGTAATATATTTAGAGGGGTAAGATATTTAAATATAAAATCGAAGGATATTTTATTTTAAACGTTAGGCTTAATTAGTTTAAGGTTAATAATATTATTATTATTTATTTATAATTCGTTATTAAAGAGCGATAGTAGTAATTAAGTAAGGTTGTTGTCTTCTATATTTTAAATTGTATTAAAGGGTTCGAAATATTATGTAGATAGTTAAAGCGGGTGGTCGATTTTATTAAATAAATTAAAAATTTTATTACTAATTAATTTTACATTTTCCTTAATTTCGTTAGGGTTCCCTAAATAAATTGAATTTTCGTTAAATAATATATTACGGGTATAAACAATGCGATTTACTTACGGGTTTTAGATTTAATAAATAAATGAGGTAGCGTAATTAACGAGGTAGCCGATTTATACTTTTAATTGGAATTTCTTTCGTCGCTACTCCTTTTTTTAAGCGATTTTTATTATCGCGTAGATTTTATAACCGTAAATATATAGATAATTGAAATTAGGCTTCGGGGGATTAGTTTATACCTTTTTATAATAGGTTATAAAGGTATAAAACTGTTCGTAAAAAGACTTCTAATTATAAAGATATTTAGGCGATCGGTTGGTAAAGTAGATTATTATTAAAACGATTTGAGGTTAAAGGTTATAAGGGAGATAAGAGCTATTTATTATAGCGTACGCCTTTTTTTTAATTATACCCTTTAAGCGTTTAGTACCGCCGTTTTAAATTTGAATATTAGGTATTGAGGGCTCGAAAATAATAAAGTAAGTAGCTAGCTTATCTTTAACGTACTAGCTATTAAATTCGTTATTGTACTTAATATATTTAATTTTAATATTATATTAGTAATTAATTGTATTGATAATTAAGAGTAGACTTTTAGTAATAGCTTCTACCGTACGTATTGCTATATAAATATCTTAGATAAATTTAGTCTATTAATAAATAACGAATATTATATATTTAAAACCTCTTTTCCCTTATTTATATTCGAGAAAATCGACGGCTAAATATTTTTCTAATTTAAAATTTTGGTTATATAGTTTTTATATAATTTATTATTTAATTTTAAATATACTATATGCGTTATACTAATAAGTCGTTAGTCCTTTGAATTTAGTGCCTTTAATATTGTATAAGTATTCGAAGACTTGTAGGCTATAGTAACCGAACTATTTATATTAAAGTTAGGTAGGTATTTTATATATATAACGGTTAGTATAGGAGTTGAAATAGTTTTATTGAGTGAAGAAAGTAGTGTAATTGAAGGAGAGGGGAAAATATTCGAGAATTATTTAGTAATAGATTTTTTAAAGGAAATAGAAAATTAAGCCGTTTAGCTGACGAAAATAATTGTTAAGCGGTTTGTAATCTTAGTGAAAACCTTGCTTTCGAAGTAGGCGTAAAGATATAAGATTTGTAGTAAAATTAGGGTAGAAGGCGACTTCTCTTAATTATAGCCGTAGAATTCCTTTCTCTCCTTATATTTTTACGTTAATAGTCCTAAAACCTTTAATAAGTATTTAAAAATCTCTAGCCTAAATGTGGTCCTTTAAAGACGTTGTTCGAAATGAAGAAAAATAATTAATTTCGTTAAAGATATAAAGGGAAGCCTTAGAATTAAAGATCGCTAAATTCTTAAACGGATAAGTATCCCCTCCGTTATTTATATTAAAAGTACTTTATTTAACGAAAAATATTAAATTGTAAGTGCCGATTTTTCGTTATTTTTAAACCCTTGAGGTAGTGGTTTACGTAGAAGCGATAAAGCAGTCCTACATTTAGTTCCTAACTTTTTCTACTTTTTTATAAATTTCGGGAAATTTTTCGAGATTTTTATTAATAAGTTTCTAAATAGAGTTATTAAGCTTTTAAATAGGGTTATCTCTTATTTTAAGTATTAAATACTAATAGTATATTATTAGGTAAGGGCTTTATTCGTATACTTTATATAATGGTGCGGATCCCCCTCTCTTTTTCAGCTATAAAGAATTATTTGCGTTTTTATTTACGTTACGTTTCTTTTTTATATATATTTTCCGCTTTTTTTTATAATTAGAATTAGGAGCGTCCTTCTTCTTAAGTATGAATTCTTTCGAATTAGATTAATTAGTACTTTAAGCGCTATAAATTATAGTTTTCTTATTAGTTAGTAGTATAATATATTCTAATATACCGACCCTTCTAAAATTAGTGGATATATTTTTATAATTTAAGTACGAATTTTCTAGGTTGTAATTAAATTTTTAAGTATTATTTGCCTAAATAGGTTTATATTTGCGGGTTATATTAATAAAATCGGTAAATTATAAGGTGGAAAAAGTAGTTTTATTAATATTTAGTTTCTTACTATTGGCGATAAAGATTTTCTAATTTAAAATTTACTTTTCGAAATCCTTAGGTTATTTCTTAGCGGTCTCTTTAATAAAAACCTAGTATTTTCGCCGGGTAGTGGCGATTTAATCGATAAAGTAGTAATTAATTTAGTATTTAATCTATTTTAGTTATTTACGGGTAGATTTATCCTATTCGAAAGTAGTATCGGCGAATTAGCTAGTAATATAAGTATTTATCTAATTGCGAACTCTTATATTAATATTATTGAAGTCCTTTTAATATTTATAGCGGGTATTATATATATTATTAACCTAATTATAAATAGCCTTTCTTTCTATAGTAAAGTCCGTAGCGGGGTTAATTACTATATCCTCCTTAATATTTTATTCGGTATAGTATTTATTTTCTTCTTTAAAATCTTTTTTATCATTAAAATCTTCCTTAATTTTTTATTAGAATTAAACGGTAGTGGTAGCGGCGGTTTTAGTACCGTCTTTGTTAATTTAAATTTAAGTTTGGGTTTAGGTCTAGGTTATTGTAGTATTTATTGTAGTTGTCGTAGTAGTCGCTACGACTTTTTTAACCTAGATCCTTCTATTAAATTTAATAAGTTCTTTTTTTGCCGCTAATATATAATCTTTCGCTGGTTTTATAAGGAAGAAGTCTTCTGGCTTAGGAGGTAGGACCCTTTAAATTATAGGCCCATCCTTAAATAATTAATTATTAAAATTTTAATTGCTTTTAATTAGTTATTTAAGGGCTTTGTATTAACTAGCTTAATCGCTTTAAATTTTAAAAATAACTATAATAATTTTATTAGTAGATTCTTTTAATAGAGATATAATTAATATTATTAATTTCGTAAGGATATTATTTTTATTAATTATCGTGGCGCTTCTATCGTAAATACGCAAATTAGACTATTAATTGTTAAATGTGACTGTACAAAATTGATTGATTGAAGAGTATGTATAACTAACTCGCCCAGAAGGCCCAGAAGGTCTGGGGGGTGCTGGAGTATCCCAAAGGGACCCAGAAACCAGTAATCTAGGGGGCTGGGCGGCTAACCCAGATTGAGTATAGCCAGAAACCCAGATATCCACCCTCTAATCTGACAGATTCACGGTCTCCCACACTACAAAATTCGGTTAGCACATAGGTGGTGTTAATAATCGCTTGTACAAGTCCCAACAGTACTGTCACTACAACCTGCACAAGCGATTATTGACACCACCTCGTACATAAGTCTCTGCTTGTGTAGTGCCTACCCCAATCCCAATTTCACCAGTTAAACAAATGCTGGTTATTGAAAGAAGAGTTAGAAAGAGTAAACAAAGACCCACTATTTATAGACCCAGACATTGGCGCGATAGACCACGTGATCACGCGGAAGACTACTAGTAGTCTCTCATGTACAAGCGTTTACTTAATTGTCAGCCCCTATTCGGACCCTCCGGTGGGTCGCTCGGGGAGAAAATGGGGGCTGACATTTTGGAGCGCGTATGTTATAAGAGACTAGGAGAGCGTGCGTTATGAGAGACTAGACCTAGGTGATGGCCCAAATTTAGAGAGAAGAGTGGGCCCACATACGGATGAACCTACAGTATAGAGTGCGGATCACATTCCTATGTATCCTAGATTACGGCTCAGGTTTGGGCAAAAGAGAATGGCAGCTTTCACGCAAGGATCTCACACCTGTCGTTGTGAGATGGTTGTTGAATTCTGAATTCCAAAATGTAATATGGGACCGGGAGAACGATTTCTCGTTCATGTATACGAATAACATCGTACAGTGCCTGAAACCGGCCCCAGATAAACCAAATAATGCCCAACCGTGAACGCCATTGCTATGCCTCGGAGACTACCCGCCTGTTGTCGAGACAAAACACTAAGCCCAGCCCCCAAACCAAGAACCACACTTCAAATCACCGACAGCCCGTCGAAATCCGTACGGTCCTGCGTAACCGCCAACCCTCCAACCGAACCTGCATTATCCTTCCTCTTCACGACACTGGAGCGAGTCTTTGCCGCGAACGCGAGTGCATATCGGTCGCTCGGACCAAGGTTTCCAAAACCCGACAATTCATCCGGACATTTTCCCATCCCTTCGCCCAGGATCCGATTGCATCCATCCCATCATTCCCAACAATCGTCGTGGTCTAAATCGTT
Organism: Copromyces sp. CBS 386.78; assembly: GCA_030685235.1. Lineage (NCBI taxonomy): Eukaryota > Fungi > Ascomycota > Sordariomycetes > Sordariales > Sordariaceae > Copromyces > Copromyces sp. CBS 386.78. The sequence goes on from MU839245.1 coordinate 23,787, forward strand.
CCGTCCTCTCCATTCTTTTCTCTGCGTTTACTGATTCGCTCGACGTGGAAAGTCGCCTTTCTCCTTCCGATTCGGGGCATATGAAATTCGCATGTCGAATGCGAGCCCAGTCCATGTTCGAAAATGTGGTGATCATTTAACCAAGGAAAATCCGATAAAGATAGTAAACAACCAAGAAGGCTCCGATAAAAATCCCCGAGAGCTTGAGAATGGCCACCTTGTTTCCCGACGCGGCCATGCGGCCTAGACGGGTGGCGGAGCCTTTGAGTTGAGAGCCCATGGAGGAGAAGGTATCGGTCTTTTGTTATACTGCAGTTAGTATTTCGTGTATTTGACTGGAAGCCAACGTGAATGTGAGTCCGGAAAAGAGAGCCGTACCGTTTGGTCAATGACTTCGTGGTTGCGCGCTTGGTCGTAGATGTCGATGGTCACGCCTCGGAGGGCAGAGACCTTGGAGGCTAGCTCGTCGAGGCGCGCATTGTTTTGGCGCTCGCGTTCGTAGGTTGCGGACATCTTAGATAGCGATGATGGGTTTGTGTTGTGGTTGCGGTTGTGGTTATTATTTGTTGTGACTCGCTCAGCGGCCGTGTTGGTGGTTCAGTCGTCAGTGATTATTTGGGGCTCGGTAGTATTAAGGTAAAACTCGTATATTCCTTTATGATATAACGCCGTGTCGTGTCGCGCGTGCGCGTGTAGGATTCGGTGTCTCGCCTTATTGTCTGTTGTCGTTGAGAAACCGTGGTGTTGGTGTTGGTGTTGTTGCCGAGTGCTAAGGGGGTTGCAGCAGGTTCCAGACACACTCGGTTCAGGGTCACAAAGGACACTGGGATCAAGCATCCATCATGATGGAGATATGGAGGCGGCTCAGCTTGTTGGAGTATACACCAGCCACAGCTATGGCCCCTCCCAGTCGCGAATGATGTCAGTTTCTGCCTTTCACGTGTGGCTGCGCGTAAAGCACTTGCATGGCCAATGCGGGGTCCTTTTCTTTGGCGGAGTCTGCTGGAGCCTTCCGTTGCTCGTGGTCCCGTCTGAGCAAGTGTCAACGACGAACACCCGCTGGACAAGGGGGTTTCACTGCAAGGCAGGACGGAGCATTGCACTGCCCAGCGCTTGCCCAGTGCATTAGGGATGCCTTTTTGCGAGCTGAGGGTCCAGTGCTGCAATTCTCACTCACATGACGCGCGGCACGAGCTCCCGCTTCCATTTCCAACCTGGAAGTACTTCCACCCGTCATCAAATTCGTATGTTTAACTTGGGTTCACGATAGCTCCAAATCTGTGTAAAGGGCGACGAAAGAACGAACTTCCCATCATATAATTTTTTTTTTTGGAAAAATCCATCTTTCCGAAAAGAAGATCGTCCATCACGGACAAAAGAGACCCCAAGGATCTCCCCAGCTTCGTGACAACCCGCTAGTGTGGGGACGCCCAGGTACCAACCTCGCATTTACACCACTGAATTGCAGTCTCCAAGGAATTCGACTGGGCTGACCTGCTTTACTTGGTTGCTTGCCTGCCAGTCTGCCTGCAGGCCATTGATCGGCCAGTGTTTCCCGAGAACTGATTCTGACACACTCCCTCTCTTTCTTTCTTAATATTTTGCTGTCGCTGTCGCATTTCCACGACTTCTAACCACAGCCGCTCTACACGCCCTCGCTCTTCAAGACCCGCGCCAGTCTGCTATAGGGATTCCCGCTTCGACACTCCAATATGGGTATCAACAACCCTCTTCCGTCGTCACTTTCGTGTAAGTTTGTGTCCCGGAGTTCCCGTGATGTTCAGAGCCCGACCCCGCAACTCCTTCCCTTTGCTTTGCCAAATCCGACAACTGACATGTCTACATACAGCGGAATGTAAGAAGTGCGGCAAGATCCTCGCCTCCTTCATCGAGCCTAAACAAGCCTTTGGTCCCGACAAGGTGATACCGCCATCTGTGCTCGCGAACGCCAAGGTACGAAACAGCCTCTAGAACCCCGATGAAAGCTACTAGGTGGTTAACATTCTCCTAGGGTCTTGCTATCCTCACAGTCATCAAAGCTGGTTTCCTCGGTTCTGCCCGTTTCGGTAGCGGTCTGGTAGTCGCCCGCCTCCCCGACGGCAGCTGGTCTGCACCAACCGCCATTGCGACGGGTGGTGCCGGCTTCGGCGGCCAGATCGGTTTCGAGCTTACAGACTTCGTCTTCATTCTCAACGATGCGAGCGCCGTAAAAACCTTCGCCCAGGCTGGATCACTTACACTTGGTGGTAACGTTTCGGTTGCGGCGGGGCCTATCGGTAGAAATGCTGAGGCCGCCGGAGCCGCCTCGCTGAGAAGCGTAGCTGGCATCTTCAGTTACTCCAAGACCAAGGGCTTGTTTGCGGGTGTCTCTCTCGAAGGTTCTATGATAGTCGAGCGGAAGGACGCCAATGCAAAGCTCTATGGTCGTCCGGTTTCCGCCAAGGAGCTCCTTTCGGGAGCCGAGCGCCCCCCGCCGCAGGCCGCTCCTCTCCTCAGCATTCTTAACTCACGGACCTTTGCCGGCATGTCCTCTGGGTCTTTCGATGACCGGATGTATAACGATCAGCCCGTTTACGACAACACTCATGACAGCGTGGTATGGGGCAACCGGACAGGAAATGCCTACGGCGAGGGCCAGACCCGCGATGCCGGTCATGGGGTATCGGGGGGAGGGCAAGCACATGACGAGTTTGGCCGACCCAAGCGCGCTTCCACGTGGCAGGACGATGTGTACGATCAGCAGCCTCGAGGCTTCTCGAATAACAGGTCATCCGTACAGTACGGCCAGAGCGACACTAATGGAGGTGGATTTGGCGGCGGTTACGGCGCGGCAGCGGCCCAGCAGGCGGCCGCCGACAAGAAGGTTGGCCCCGGGCGGCCGGCCGCACCGAAGCCGAACTACGCGAGCAAACAAGCCTTGATGAAGAAGAACGAGGCCGTTGCTCTTTACACATTCAATGCGGACCAACCTGGAGATTTGGGGTTCCAAAAGGGCGAGATCATCACTATCCTCAAGAAAACCGATAGTGATAACGATTGGTGGTGAGTACACATCGTGGCATATTGATGGCATTCATAGTACTAACGTGTTTCATAGGACTGGCATGATTGGCACAAGACACGGCACATTCCCTAGCAACTACGTAAAGATGATCGAGTAAGGAGAAGAAGTGGATATATCCAGGCAGAGAGGCGACGACAGACGACCTACGACGACTTCTCGGAAAAGCAGCCTGAACTTTTGAACACATTCGCGTGCGCAAGCACCTGAAGAGAACCACAACACAAGCCACATGAGCGGATACCCTATTTGGGTAAAATCAGCGTTGCTACGTTCATTGGCCCTTTACGACTTTCTTGAGCTATCTTGCTCCGTTTCTTATCCCGGCGTTTCCTTTTCTAATGACCACATGCATGGAATTGGTTTATTTACTTTCTTGTCTCTACGTTTCTACATCTCTTTTGGGCGTTTTTTGGGATTTTTATGAAGACAGAGGATCAGCAATGTATGAGGTGCCCCAGGTTGAGAAACATTTGGATTCAGCGAAAGGGCAGAAGGGCAACGTTTGGTCTAACCAGACTGTGCGGTGGTACGTGTTTGGAAAGCAAGCAGGAAGATGTTGGACCTGATTGAACCCTAATGGAATATATATCAGCCAGCATTGCTACTAAAGTATCTACGCATTGACGGTAGACTCGGACATGAAATGTGAACTCTTCCTTACTTCTTGCACTACCTGGTCGTTTCCCATCTCTGTGGCATGGGATTTATTAGCCGGCAACAAACAGCATCATCAGCACCATGATGAGCAATATTGAGAAAGCGAGAATAGACGTAGCATTTGGCAGTCGCGTAATCAAGCCACAAATTTTACGCAAGATATGGACAAGACCATGCGGTGCATGTAAATTGCTGTATAAACAACACATAGTGTGTAAGGAGGGTCAGACTATTCCTGCCGTATGACCTCGATGAAAAGCACCACTATGTATTGCTTTTCGTAAACCTCATGCAGATCATAGTACGAAGTTCGGCTCCAGAGAATAACACCTTTCGAATAACAAGGGTGCGTAGCGTGCGGAGATGGTAATCCCAAATATGTGCCACGGTATATGACGGGCATAATGGTCCCGTAGGTGCACAACCCGAGGGAGAGCCAGTCTCGCCAGCGGGCTATATACTACCATAATCAGATCACAGAGGATGAAAATACTACGAGTTGAGCACTGGAGGTGTGTAATCTCGGTCGCCAGAATACCATTCATTCTGCTCAGAAGCCTGCTTAACGTGTGATGGTCTTTTGCGAGCGTCTAATTTGTGACATATGTTAATGTATCTCCTGCCTCCGAGCATAGGCAATCTAATTTACCATGTCATTATGAGGTAGGCGAGCCCCGGATGTCTACCTACAATTGCATGTTGTAACTCTACCTCTGAGTTTATTGATAGTAGTTGTTGTGTAGTAGAGTCGGTTGTATAAAAGCATATCCAGAACATGTCGACTCAACTTCTAAATCAACCGGCCAACCAACAGATATCACGGCGCTTAGATGTTGATATCTCCTGCTAGGTATCACAGAGATGGGGTGATATCTCACTTGACGAGTTGACGTAAGTGGTGGAGGCTGAGCACTTACAAAGATGATCTTATAGACATCTTCACCCCCATGGTGAATCATCATCATCACCTATTACGATGAAGGGATAAAGCAGAAAACCTGAAAGGTTGCCCCTCTCGTTACCCACGTCGATATGCTTCATGAGCAGTTCGTATCGGTTTTTCTTTTTTCAGAACCAATCTCTTCATTTGTAACCCTCCATAACCTCTAGACGCAGTCAGGTTTGCCACTTTTCAGGCTCAGAACCTTTGCTCATCACTCGATGAGCAAGCGAACGGGAAATGGTTCCAAATGCAATCATCCCTCGAACAAGGTAATCTCGCTTTTCACCAATCGCATTCCATCATTTTCTCGAAGACAAAAGTGAAAGTTCACATCTCATATCTCAGAAAGCATCGCCTCCTTCGAGTCTGCGATATCGCACGCCAAGCCACCGCCGGGTATGTGTTAGTAAGACAGGCTTGGCTTCTAGAAGACTTCCACGCAAGTTGGGTTGGTTAGCTTGTTGGTCGTGTACACTAGGGCCCTGATCGGCACGCGTGACCGTAACCTCTAAATCGTAATACGTAGAGACTTTCGTGTGGAGTGCGGGTGGGAGCTTGTACCGATTTTATGGTGGTTACGATCCCGCAAACCACCTCGAGAGCTCTCTTCGTAACCTCTTTATTAAATGGGGCGGTGGATCTGGAAATGGGGGCATCTAAACCCTTTTTAGTGCGCGATGGTCAGTAACCGTACCCTATAAGGATTCGCGCCCTCTCGCTTATATATCTTCGACTCCCCATCACAAAGGTACAAACAAATGGTTACGCATCCACATTGTACAAAACGTAACCATTTAAAGGATCCATATAGGTGGATTTTGCCAGCTTAAAGAGGGAAAGGCATAGTCTTGGCTTGTGCATAAACTGGAAGTTACGGTTACGCGGTCACGGTCACGCTGAGCCGATCAGGCCCTAGGTACGTCAAAGCAAGGGCGAGGGCGGGACGGAAATAACACCCGCTCGTTGGATCATATTTTCTCTCGACTACCTACACTAGTGGGTGTCGAGCTTGTTCCGGTTACAAACATGTGATGAGACGGACCAATGGGAGTCAAAGGCCTGCACATGTTTCTGGACGGTTTCCGGCTGCCGAACGAAAGTGGGTCCAACTCGCGCTTGTCTCCCGTCGGACCTTGGTCCGTCGGTAGTAGAACGTCGTTATTTTTGTGCTGTGAGCGGCTACTGTAAGAACTCCTGCTTTTGCAAATAATTCCGGCAGCCCAAAATCTTTGCAAAAGAGGGGGATTTGCAAAAGACGGTGCTGGTGCACAGACCACACTTAGGCCTTCTAACTACTGGATGATTGGCCATGGACTAAAAAAGTAGGTTACCTAAGGCAGCTGTCCCCCCGGTATAAGGGTATAAATGTCCTCTCCCACCAAAACTAAACCCCTGTTTTTGCAAATCCGGGCCATCAGCATTGCAAATAGCAGTTAGCAGTCTTCACCACTAGAGGGAATGCGGGCAGCCCAAATCTTTAGCAAAAGGGGGAGTTTTAGCAAAAGGGGGTGTTAGCAACTGCAGGGGTTCTTACTGTCGTACACTATATACCAGAGCCTTTGCACGTGAAAACATCGGTGGTGTTTAAACTCCGGTCACCGGGAGTGGAGTGACTGGAACTCCAGTCCTCATGTTGGAAGAATCGGCCGATGGTACATGGAAGTGCCCATAGTACACACCACAGAGTGCCTAAATCATGGCCTGTTGGTAGGTCTTTGAGTCAAAGGGAAACACTCACCAAGAAGCTCGGTTCTCCGTTCACAGATATCAGTTGCAACGGTTGTCACATTGCGTCTAGATCGCAGATCTGGAAGCCGGTTATAGGAAAGGAGCTGCTCGATAAGCGACGGGCCGACGGCAAAGAGATGCCACAGTAGACCCTCTATAACAGACGCCGCAAACAGCCCGAGAGGTCGCCCCTGATCACGAATTTAGGGAAGTGATTGATTTATGGACTGCCAGATAGTGAGATAGTGTGCCCGGAGCATGCCAGCGGGATGGGCCTGTATGTGTAGTGCAATGCAGGGGCAAAGGCCGTGAAAGAAGGGCCGATACTGCTGGTGTTTGGTACACTCACTTGCACGTACCAAGTGTAGTGTAGTATCGCCCGTAATGGTCCGCAACCCTGCAACGTAGCCCCGGGCAGTTCGCCGGTGGCCCACCGAACGGGAACGGCTAATCCCCTTTTTTTTTTTTTTTTTTTTTTTTTTTTCGATTTTCGTCCATGCGGGCACTTGTAGTTCGTCAAGTTTTTCTCGTAGGGCTGACGAGAACGGCAATGACGGGAGCAGTATCAAAGGCTGGAAAGCTCACACCCCGTACCTCGGCCGGGAATACCCGCGGCGAGAGCCTACGAATCCAAATGGCATCTATGTCTATGGCGTGATATCGGAGCTTATCAAAGCCTCCTCGTCAGAATCCTAGATGTGAATGTTGGGCGTTGTCTGGTCTGAAAGTTCAGCTTCGATCGGGAGGGTTATCGCATATTCCCCACCTGCACAACGCAGGAGACATCTCGCTCACACCTGGCGGTGTGTTTGGAAGTTTCTGATCCAGGGCTCTTTTGTATTTGCTGCGGTATAATGACTGACTCAAGCATCCAGATGGAAAATGACTCTGATATCGACGTTCCACTGGAGCAAAAGGGCCGGCTAGTGTGGATGACTGAGAAAAAACTTGTTCGGGCCGCTCGTGTTTACGACGGATCTGGATATTGGTTGGAGCGCGCTTCCAGCTTTGCCTCGTCTTGGCTATTGAAGGTTAACGCCCGGGAGATCGACAAGTGCGGCGGTGATAATGGCCAATCGGCTCTGTGTCAAAGCCACCGGCATCCGACGCCAGAGCCCGTCGCCGTCTCGCAGACGAACGGCTCGACCTTCATCCTGTAAAAATGTGGATATTGCACATGTTAGGGACCTGCCATTTTTATGCGTAGTACCTGGCAGGTCTTCTCGCTGTCTGATTTGCCGAGGGAACCGTGTTGCAAAAACGGCTGATGCCTCGACCTGCTTGACTGACGCCTGCATCTGATGGGCTGATTCGAATTAGGTCAATGGCGCCATGAGCACCATTCTAGAGCTACCCAGAGAGAGGGATTCAATGCCAGGGGGTTTGAGGGAAAGAATCACCAGCACATGTTCATAGCTGTTGACGACAATGAGAGGCACCTATGATTGGTCTCAGCGGCGTCGTTTGCCGATGTCGTTGCTTGTTGTGGTGTCCATCCTAACTTGACGGGAACTCTATGGGAAAACTTCGGTGTGCCCTCCCTCTCCGATGAGTCTACCCAGTAGTGTAAAACTGCCGGAGTGGGGGGCATTTTTCAGTTTTTCCTTCAGTCGTTCTAGAAGCTGACAAAGATTCGTGACTCCGCCAGACTTGGCAATCAGCGAGGCTGAGCACTTGGCACAAATGCTCGTGGAATCTCGAGGTTTCACAATTATATAATATCATGGATGGGATAATGCTTTCGGAGTGTGAGTGGCGGGAATAAAGAAGGGGCCTGTTTCCATGCTGCTGTTTGGTAGTGCTTTGAAGTCTACAGCAGCTGGAGCAACCCCTATCGGGCAGCGACCTCTTGGCGCCAGGTCCCCACCGCCTTTTTTTTTTTCGACATTCCGTGTTTTTCCTGCATGCGCAGGTACACACTACTCCTGGGTACATATTTTCCTCAGCCCAGCATTAACCAGGGTGCACGGAAAGCCCTTCCAACTGAATAACGCTATCGACCATAGGGCGTATTTAGTTCAACCAACACATTTTCAATCTGTTTTTAACAGGGGTAGAGGAGGGTACAACGCTAGATCTGCAGTAACTGATAGGGATTTCGTACTATTTTCCTTTTTTTCTTTTTTCTCTTTATTGCATGGTAGCGCCTGCACGTGACGTAAGCGAAGCCATACAAATTATTATCGAGATTCCTGCTAGAAGGCTTCGTCTTTTAAATTGTAGAATTATAATAATTGTATCGAATTCGATTTTGAAGCTATTCAAAAGCGGATAACTTCCTTTAGTAGATAGGAAGCCGCTTTATAAGATTATATATAGTACGAGAGGTTTATAGGTATAGTAGTTGGTATTATTGATTGTAAAAGATTAAGGGATAAAGAGGGGGATGTAAATAATAGTTTATTATAATAATAATTCGATTCGATTAAATTGTAGCGGTAGTACTTTTTACCTTTTAGTTTGGATTATTATTGGTAATAATAGCGAATCGATGTAAATTGAGATTTTTGGTTAGTTGAGTCGAGTAGAATAGAGCTTAATTGAGTTGAGTAGAGTAGGGTACTTAATTAGGAGCTTTTTCGTATGTATAAATATAGTATTAATTTTGTAATTCTAGTAATTGAAATCCTCTATTATTAATACCCTTATTTTCTTTATCTTTTATTTACTCCCTTACCTTTATTATACCTATTATTCGCTTATAAATCATTAATTTCGTTAACGATATTAACAATAATGTATTTAGTTTGGATAAGTTCGTTAACGACGGGTATTGTGAGTAGCCTAATTATTTAGAAACGAAGCGATTCCTAACCCTTCTACCCTTATATTTAGATATTAATGAATATAGTATTACGGTTGTATAGGCGGCGCCGCCTACTTATTCCCCTCCCCTTCCTTCGGCCTAAGTCCTACGAATACTATTTATTAGCCGGGTTAGGCTAATTCTATTTATTCCGCGGCGAATTAGTATTAGAGTTAACCGGGTATTATTTATTTATATAAACCGGTTACTTAAGTAGGTAAGGGTAGATTATTTTGTAATCCTAGTTTTATTTCTCTAATTAGAGGTTATTATTCTTCAATTACAATTTACCCTTATTAACCGCTTATCTTCTTTTACCGCCTCTTCTACCGCTATTACTTTTATTATTATTACTTTTATTGCCGCTATTTCTACTACCGCCGTTATAAATAGGGATAATAATAATATTAAGCCCGCCTTATTTAACGACGAATTCTTACCGCTTAAAGAAGTTAGGTTTTTAAAATGGTTTATTAGTTAGATAAAATAATTTATTTATTATTTAGCGAATATTTAAAAGGAATAAGCGTTATTTAACGGCTTTAAAGGGAAGAAATTAACGATAGCTCTTAATAAGGCAATTATAATTATATATACTAAATACCTTAGCTAGAATTAGAACCGTTAATAGATATATAACCGTTAGAATACGTTAAAGATTAACTATTAATTATAATTGAACTTTATATATAAGATTAGGGTATTATTTAATAAGGCGATTAATTTCTTTAATACTTATAAGGATATTTAAATATTTTTCTTAGCTAACCGATTTAAGGCTAATTAATTGAAAACGATTTTATTAGAGAATTGTAAGGAAATAGTATTATTCTTTGCCGTTAATTGGGCGATGGGTAAGTACGTTATTAATATTTATAGTCGCTTTACGACGTATATAAAGATTAAGAACCCTTTAATAGTAATTAAGCGATAGGCGTTATAAAACGATTTTAATAGCGGTAAAAAGAAGTATTACAATTAGTATTTAAAAATTAACGATATGCCCTTTAATAGTAGTAACGAGGTTGAAGAGGACGGCGACAATAATAAAGAAGAAGAGGTCGAAGTTCGCCAGCCAGTAAAGAAGAAAATAATTTATATTACTAATATAGATTGGTTTATATCTTTTATTAATATTAGGTTTAAAGTTCTCTCTTAGGGATTTAAATCCTCGCCTGCCTAACTAATAATTTTATTATAATTATTATTGTAGCCTTCTTCTAATCCTACTATTAATAACTTTTTATGTACATTGTTTACTATAATTGTATTACTATTAAAAAGGATACGTAGTAATGAAAAGTAGTAGTTAATATATAAATTGAAGAAGGATTTAATATATACGGCTACATTTATTAATGTATTAGAAACGAGGGGTTTATTAGTCGAATAGTTACTAGGTTATATATTAAATTTCGAAGGTACGTTAATATTTATATTTTAAGATTAGTTTTGATTTTTACATCGCTGGGAAATATTGTAATTTTTTTATATTATTTAATAATTATCGTTAATCCGAATTTATTACTATTATTATCGTATTCGTACGTATTATATTTAAAAAGTTATTTTGTAAAGTATAATTGTGTTATTGCGATGCGATATTATTATTGTTGGGAGATATAGGGGTTTAAGTAATTACAAAATATCGTAAAATTAGAAATCTAGTAAGTGTAATAATCTAGGTTTAATTAGGTAGTAAAATCTAGTAATCTAGGCTTAGCTAGGCAGTAAAATCCAGTAATCTGGGCTTAAATCTAGGTAATAAAGTCTAGTAATGTAGGCTTAAATTTAGGCCTAAATAAGTAGTAAAATTATAAATATAGGGCAAACACAGCAATATACACCTACCCTGTATAAAGGATCGATTTTACAATACTAATAGCTCTTTTAATTTAGTTCTAAATTTAATATAACCGGTATTAATTAATTTAGTTTAGTCTAGTGAATAAAATAATATTATTGTAATAAAATTTGGATAAAGATATAAAAAGTGGCTAGTATTGTAATAAATTATTATTGCTGTACTTATTTAATTTGCTTGCCCTCTACCCGGCGTACCTTTTTTGCCCGCTGTTAGCGATAATAGCTTTATTATATTCTTTAAGTAAATATATTTTTAAACCCTATTATCCTTTCGTTTTATTCGATATTTATATTTACTATAATTTTATCCCTATTGTTATTAATACGAGCGTAACCGTTATTATTGTTAATTTTATCTCCTTTGTCCCTTTTATTATTATTATTATTAATTTTTAGATTGTTTGGATCGTTGCGCTGAATTTAGTTGTAAAGCGCTGTAATTGCGAATATAATATTAATTTAGGTTTTAATATTGTATTCGGGCGTATTCGACCTTATTACTTTTTACCTCCTCTTTAGTATATTTATTGTAATTTTAACCTTTATATAATATTTTGAATATTTTATATTATATAGCTCTTTTCGTATTCTTAGTCGATTAATACCTTACCTTTATTCGTTAAAATAATATTAAGTCGTTAGGTATGGGATAAGAATGTTACGTCGTATATAATATTTTGCGTTAGTAAGGTAAAATTTACTGTTTAGGATTTCAAAGCTACTTATATCGAATATTAATTATATAACTTTAGAATTATATATTAATCCTTTAATTTTTAGTAGAATATATATGAAAAGATTGTCTAAATTAATAGCGATTATTACGTTCTAATATATATATCGTTTTTGACTTCGCTACGTTTTAATCTTTAATTTATATATTTGTACGTGAATTAAGGTACTATCGATTACGTTTAAATAATTTTTAAAATATAGTACTGACGCCGCGTCTTTTAGATTGTATATTATATTAAGAGGGGGAAATTTAATAATATAATGATATAATAGAATTATAGCGCTTAGAATTTCGTGAAAGTTATAGTTAATTGTTTTGGTATTGTAATTAAACCGATAAGAGGTTTTTTGCTAGGTTTTATTGTAGGTATATATATATAGGAAGGTTATAAGTTTTTATTCGAGGGATATTTATTTCGTACAATATATAATAGTATATTGTGATATTTAGGTAATTAGTTGGACGAACGGTTAGTATTGTATACGATATAGATTAAATAGTTTGATTTTACGGTTTGGATAGAGGGTATTACGAATAACTTCTTCGCCTTTATTCTTATCGATATGAATCGATTTATATACAGTATCGTTGCTTCTTCAACGGCGGATAGTTTAAATAACGGCGACGACGGCTAGAAGTATAGTTAGGAAGAATGTAAAAATACGTTGTCGAATAGGATTTATAGTAGTATTGTGTTTCGTTAAGTATTAATAGTTAGAAACGTAATTCGAGGGGGGGTTCCCTTCGCTTATACCTACTTTAATACCCTTTTTAATACCCCTATTAATTAATAAAACGCTCTATTTTTATAGTTTAACCTGTTAAGATAGAAACTAATAGAATAAACTATTATTATACCGGATTAGGAAATTGATACGACTTTATATAAGTATATATAGGGCGTACATAGGGGGGGTACGGCTAAGAATTTAGTGTAGGAAGCTAATAGGGGGGTAAAGAGGGGTTATAGGGGGTAAAGGAGGTTTGACGCCGGATTTATCTTACGATTTACAATATATTAGCTAACAGGGATAATTTCCCTATACAAAATTCTGTTTTGTTAATCGAACTAAACACGCCTATAGAGGGAGACCCGGGTTTGAGAATAGGGTCCGGCAAGGGTACTGTAAGTATATTTAAGCGAAAAATTCTAATCGATTTTGGAAGTGTTGAGCAAGGGTCTGAGTAGTTTATAAGGATATTGGGGTCGAATAGACTACTACTATAATAGTACTTAATACCCTCTTTTTATTATCGATTTTATAGTATAATTTATATTATTTTGCTATTCGGTTATAATAGAAATATTCGTTCAATAAATTTTTTATTTCTATTATCTATATTAATATAAAAGTCTATTATATTAAGTTTACAATTTGTTACTTCGCTATTCTTCTAATTGCAAAAGTCTATTATTTTTACAATTTATTATTTTCCAATAATCGTATATTTAATACGAAAATTTATTATCTCCGTAGTCTATTACTTTCTAATAATTATATATTCAATACGAAAGTCTATTATTTCCGTAATCTATTACTTTCTAATAATCGTATATTTAATATAAAAGTCTATTATATTTATAGTCTATTACTTTAAAAATTATATATTTAATACGAAAGTCTTATATTTCGTCCAATCTACTACGTCGCTATTCTTCTAATTGCGGTAGTGTGTTTAGTCCTATTAATATATTGATAATTATTATCTTCCCGTTTTATCGAAGGCTTATTCGTTAGATATAGTCTTTTAATATTTTTTCTATTACCTTCAATAGTCCTTTTTATTAAAAATTATTTTACCGCTTTTATCCTTTTCTATCTAATAATTTTATTGACTATTAAATAATTTAACTCTTAGATAATATCCGGTACGATAATATTTAACGTTAAATTCGTAATTAGCTTTAATATTCTATCTAATTTAATATCTTTTTCCGATCGGTATTGTATTTCCTAAATTAGACTACTAATTTTAACGTACTATATTATTATCCCTCCTTTCGATATTTAAATAATATTACTACGAAAATCCTATTTAATTTGATATCTTGTTTAACTTAAAATTCTACTATCCTTATATTTATCCTTTCTTTTAAAATAAAATTAGTACGCAATCTATTTCCGCCTTCCTACAATTCATTTAAAAAATAATATTAAAAATTAATAGTATATTATTATAGAATATTCTATTTAGTACGAATATTCTATCTAGTATAATAAATTAATTGGAGCTTTCTAAATATTTTAATTTCGTATATCCTTTTATAATACTTACCTCCTTCTCACTTTTATTTCTTTATTTTATATTTATATTTATATCGACTTCTATATAATATTAATAATAGCGGTACAAGCTAATTAATTTTTGTATTCTACGTTTGGAATAGTTATAGAAATTATTAATTAATATTAATTTTATTTTATTTACCCTTATATAATTTAACCCCTACCCCTACTTCGTCCTACCTTTTAACTACGTACCCTATACAATTGTAATACCAACGCAATATAATAATTGCCAATCTCTACTCTACCCCGCTATATATATTAGTAATTTTATAAAGTTGGTATATTATAATTATTATATAATTACTTTATTCCTCCGTACTATTATATTAATATATAGTAAATAACCCGCTATTATAAATATCTCTCTATATAGGGATCTTCTATAATATACTAACCGGGGATAACTTCTTTAATTTAATATACTTTAAGGAATAATTATGTATTTAAAGGGAATAATTAATATACGTTTCTATTTAAGAATATATTTCTAACCCTCTATTAAATATTTTTTAATTTTATATCGGTAATACGAAAATTTCTAATACTATTCGTAAAATATTATTTATTATTCGCCTATTAGGAGTAATCTCCTACTAAATTTATTTAATAGTTAATTATATTATTATTTCTATTATTTTTCTATTTCTTTTACTGGCGAACTCTTTTATTTCTTTTATTTACTTCTATATTTTCAATTCCCGTCTACCGCTCCTATCGTCTTCGCCCGCCCGAATTTTCATTTACTTATTAATTTTAATAACGTCCGTATTAGTATATTTTTATATCTATCCTCTTATTTAAATATGAAAAATAATTAATTATTATTATTAAATAATAATATTATAATATTTATTTAATATTTTTTTAAATTGTAAGTCCGGCCTAATATTATTTAAATAGATTATTTAATTATATATCCTCTCTTAATTAAATACGAAAAATAATTAGTTAATATTATTAGATTATATTGTAATAATATTTATTAAACGTCTCTCTTTAAATTATATATTCAATTCGTAATTATTTAATTATATATCCTTTTTTAACTAAGTACGAAAAGCAATCGGTTAATATTATTAAATTATATTGTAGCGGTATTTATTAAATATCTCTCTTTAAATTACATATTCAATTTATAATTATTTAATTATATATGTTCTCTCAATTTAATATAAAAAGTAGTTAATTAGTATTATTAAATTATATTGTAGCGGTATCGCTTATATCTCTAGACTACTTATTAATATAATATCTCCTTTTTTATTTAAGTACAAAAAGCAAGCGGCGCTTACTATTAAATAGTACTACGTCGGCATTAATTATATTTCTAAACTATTTACTTATTTACTTTTCTTTATATCCCCTATTCCTACTTTAATACAAAATATTATCGGTTCTATTATTATAATTAGTATTATAGCGGTATTACTTACGTTTCAATCGTTTAACCAATTACCTTTCTTTATATCCTTTATTCCCGCCCGAATACGAAATATAATCGGTTCTATTATTATAATTAATATTATAACGATATTACCTACGTCTCTAATCGTTTACTTAATTACCTTTCTTTATATCCCTTATGTTAACTTTAATAAGAAATATAGCCGGGTCTATTATTATAATTAATATTATAACTATATCGCTTATATTTTTAATCGTTTATTAACTTATATCCTTTATTTTAACCTTAATAGGAAATATAGCCAGGTCTATTATTAGTTAATATCGTTATAAATATTACTTATATCTTTAATTGCCTATTAGCTTATATCCTTTATTTTAACCCTAATAGGAAATATAGCCGGGGTAACTATTTAAATTCTATCCGTATAACGGTAATACTTATTTAAATTTCAGTTACTTACTAATTTACATCCTTAATTCTAACCGTATTAAAAAAATTAATTGGGGTAATTATTCTATTAATATTGCGGTAGTACTATTTAAATTTCGGTTACTTACTAATATATATCCTAACCCCTACTAATATACGAAATATCTCCGGGTTTATTATATTATAATATTACAATACCCGTTAATCGCGTTTCGATCGCTAATTATTTATATCCCCTACTTTAACTTAAACGTAAAATATAATCGGGGTTTATTATTAAGTAATATTGGGCGGTATTAAATTATATTGCTAATATATCGTTCGTATATTTCTATTCTTAAGATTTAATACGAAATATTATCGGTTAAATAACTTAAATTAATTTATATTAAATATATATATTTAGTTAAAAATTAGTATTACGCCGGGTAATATAGATAGGAAAATATTTTTAAAAATTAATTTAATATATTTTATTATATAAGGTTAGTAATATAAATACGAATTATTAATGGAGGTCGATATAGCTAAAGGAGAAGTAGGGGCGGGTATTAGAAATTAAAACGAGGCTCTAGTCGCCGGGCGGGGTTAAAGGCGATTAGAGCTATATAACGACTAATATATTTAGTAATAAAATTTCGTATATAATTCTACTATTATACTATAAATCTTTTAGTATTAATATAAAGGTCGACGTAAATTTAAAATTCAAAATAATATTATATATTTGGAAGGGTAAAATATTTGTATATTATTTCGTAATCACTAAATTCGTCGACGTATAATTAGAAGTAGAATAAATACGTATAGAAGTAGATAATAAGTAAAGTAAAAAGAAAAAGGGGAAATAAGAAGGTAAAGATAATAGGGAGGGTATTTACTTTTGTACCCAATTAGAATTTAATAAAAAAGGATAATAAAATACCTATAACAGACTAGGGGATTTAATAATAAATAGGGGGAAGTTAAAGTAAGGAAGGGATTTAGACGGGATAAGTATTAATAGTTTTAAATTAGAAGCGGAAAGTCCGGTTAGGTAGGCTAGTCGTAAAATTGAAAAAGAAGTAAATTCGCTCTTGCCCCTCTTTCTACTCTATATCCTATATTATTAAATATATTTTAATCCGCCTATTTATTCTATTTAAACTACTAAATAGTAGGGTAAATATTTAAAATAATATTCTATTCTATAAAATTATATTTATAAATCTTTATACCCTATAATAGAATTGCAATAGAACTATATCCTATCCTTATATATCCTAGTATATCCCATTAATTTTAAATACGCTACCTAAATACGAAAAGTCATATCTAACCTATTAAGCCGTATAAATATATATAATTAAATTAGAATAATTATTAAACTATAATATTAAACTATTATATTATTAAATATACTACAAAATCCACTTTATATTCTTAATATTATATAAAATACATATTATATCGGATATATATTAAATAATCGTCCTTTAATACTATCTATATAGGCTCTATTGATATTCTTATTAATCTAATAAATTTATAGTAGTCTCCTAATATATAAATTGGGTACCTTAAAATCGGCTCCTTCCTACGTTTATCCTTTAAGCGTATAAAATATATAATAATTATAAATATTCGGTAAGTTTATAAAATCCGGTATATAAAAATACTATTAATATACGCAACATTCCTTATTTCCTATATTTATTACTAATTTCGCGTTTTTCATTTGAAATTTAATAATATTACCTACTTTAATTATTTTTCGACGAATACTTCTCTTTTTATATATAATTAAATAAAATTAAATTAAACTAATTATTTAATTTAAATTAATTTATTTACAAATAAAATATAACAAGACTATTTAATAAACTTACTTCCTATATCCAATATATAAAATAAATTATAATTATCGATTAAAGCCTTCTTTAACCGCTTAATAAAATCGTCTTTTTAATAAACTCTTATAATATTAATTAAGTTATCCTCTTTCCGTAGGACGACATTTTAATCGACGCCGCAATAAATAATTAGGTTAACAATAACTAGAATACTATCAAATATTTATATTAAATAGTTCTCTAATCCTACTTCTATATTATTTTTATATTATCTGGTACCAATATATAAATCCTATCTCTATATTAAATTTAATACTATATTCTATAGAATTTAGAAGCGGAAATAATTCTATAGGTTAATTTTAAGAAAATTCTCTACGAAAAGAAATCCTATTATCTACCGGATATTCTCCTTAAAAATTAGAATAATCGTCGTATTATATAAATTAATTGCTTTTATATTAGCTTTATACTTCCTATTATTTTATTAATAGAATATAGATTTCTAACTTCTACTAATAAATACGAATCCAATATAATTAATAATTACTCCGGTTTAATTAATATTTTATAAACGGGATTTACTAATATTTACTTTTACTTAATAAAGTGAATACGGCTATTAAAAATCTATATTCGTCGGTAATTTCTCAGTAGTATAGGCCTTAATAAATATTTAGTAGCCCTTTCTTATTTTCTTATACTTTAAAAGTAAGCTTTTTCTTATAATTGCTTTTCGTCTTTTTTATTACCCTTATTAGAATTTTATTATTACTATCTTCTAAATCCGACTTAGCGGAGAATATTACTACTAACGATATTTTAGAAGTATTTAATATACTTCTATTTATTCCCGGTATTCTAGATTATATTTTCGCTCTTAATATTATACCTTTTATTAAACTTAAACTAGAAGTTCGGGCTAAATAGAATATAAACGTAATTAAAAATATATTTATATTTATAAATACTATTAGGGGGGCCCCTCCGGATTTAAATTACTATTATATTATATTATACGTAAGATATCGGCTTAAGAGCTAGATTAATATTATAGAGAAATGCGGTGCCTATATTCCTATAATAGCCCTACTCTTCGGATTCGTAATATATTCCCCTAATTTACCCTCCTTCTTAATTATAATTTAGGATTATATTTTATATATAAATTATATTACCTTCCTACCTTCGAGGATTCTATTATCTAACGTCCTACAATTATACTTTGAATAGGAATTATAATTACTATATATTATAATTATTTATTAAACGAATATTTAAATTATGTATATAAGGATATATAAAGTTGTTATAGGTTTTATAGGGTTTAGAAAACTATTCTTTAAAGTAGTCTAATAGAAATAATTATTACTCGTTCTATATTTTAAAATAAATAAAATAAGATAATCTTTAATATATTTATTTTCGAACTATATATAAAGGAATATTAGTATAGTAATAATAACTTTTATTATTTATTGTATATTTATTAAATTAACGTATTTTTAGATCGACGGGATTTATATCTATCTATTTAAGAAAAAAAAATTCTTATATTTAATAGTACCCTTATTAATTGGTTTTATAAATATAAACCCTTTATACTCTATATTAAAGAATAAATTCAAAAAATTCCTAGCCAATCTTTAGTATTCGGAATAGGCTATATCGGCTGGTTGTAATTAAATAATATTGAAAAATAAGAATAAATTATGTAAATATTCGAATAGTTGTAGATTTTAATATATGTTTAATTCTTCGAAACTTTTAATTTATTTATTAGCCGGTAATTCTCTTATATATTTAATATTATTAAAATAGAGAAAGTCTAACCGTACGGTCACGAATATCTATCCGTACGGTAATCCACTTTTTCCCTCACACATATCCCTAACCCTCGCGCGGCCACAGATGTCACATGTATTCTTTCGAAAATTTCGCCCAGAAATCTGGGCATTACCATTCTTTTATGCGTGACATCAGACCGCAGTGCCCAGACTAGATACGCACCTATCACGGCTGTCAGCAATTGTCACGGCTATTAGCGATTGGCTGTCAGCGATTGTCATGGCTGTCACGGCTGTTACGGCTGTCACGGCTGTCACGGCTGTTACGGCTGTCACGGCTGTCACGGCTGTCAGCGACTGTCAGCGACTATCACAGCTGTCACAGCTGTCACGGCTGTCACGGCTGTCAGCGATTGTCACGGCTGTCAGCGACTATCACAGCTGTCACAGCTGTCACGGCTGTCACAGCTGTCAGCGATTGTCACGGCTGTCAGCGATTGTCACGGCTGTAACAGCTATCACGGCTGTCACGGCTGTCACGGCTGTCACGGCTGTCACAGCTGTCACGGCTGTCACGGCTGTCACGGCTGTCAGCAATTGTCACGCCTATCAGCGATTGGCTATTAGCGATTGTCACGGCTGTTAGCAATTGTCACGGCTGTCAGCAATTGTCATAGCTGTCAGTGACTGTTACGGTCTGATGTCACGCGTGAAAGAATGGTAATGCCCAGATTTCTGGGTGAAATTTTCGAAAGAATACATGTGACATCTGTGGCCGCGCGAGGGTTAGGGATATGTGTGAAGAAAAAAGTGGATCACCGTACGGATAGACATTCGTGACCGTACGGTTAGACTTTCTCTTAAAATATTGGAAATAAAAGTAGCCCTTACTTTATATATTAAATAAAAAGTTGGCCCGCTCTAATTTACTAATAAGGTAAAATCGACACGGCTTTTTAGCTTAGTATCCTAAGCATTTAGATATCTTTTACTACTATAGTATATCGCTAATAATAATAGTTATAAAAGGATAAATTAAAGTTAGTTTTATATTTTTATAATTAATTTTTATTTTAAACCCATTATTTAATTCGGTTATATAGAAAAGTATTCTAAAAATATCAATTATATCGGCGTTATATAGATTAAAGGTAACTAGGATAATATTCGACTAGCGTTTTCGGATTTATTTAGGAAGAAATTAATAAAAGAGATAAATACTAAGGATAGCCCGGTATATAGTACAATAGAGATTAAATTCGTTAGCGTATAATTATAATAATAGAGACTATATATTCTTATTTATTTATTTATTTGTAAAATAATTTCGTAAATAAATTCTTAATTTTAATTCGCTTTGTAACAACGAAATTACTATATTAAGAAAAAACTTTATTTATTATTTATAGAAAAAGTACTAAACTATAAATTTTACTATTAATACCGTCTATATTTTAAACTAATTAGGATCGAAATTATAATTAATAATTACATCCCTTATATAACTAATAATCTAGCCTAATCTAATAGATAATAGATTTTTATTAATAATAAAAAATTCAATCCTATTGCCTTATAAATATCGTATCCTCCCTACGAAATTTATAAATTATATTATACGTATAAACGTATTTCGCGTAACTATTTTTTATATATAAATAATTAATTACCCTATTATTTTATTTCGATGTACTTTAATAGTATAATCGAGCCTATAGTATACTATTTTCCTGAAATATGTATTTTCGCGCCGTATATATTTTTATATAAGTATCCTAATTTACTATAGGTAGGGGAATACTAATAGACAAAATTTAATAAGAATATTATACCGCTATTTAAATATTTAAAGAACTTCCTTAAAATTATTCGAATAGATTATCCCTACTATAGTACTTACTATAATTTAGTAATACGACTATTAGAACTTATATATTATATTATTCCCTAGTAAATACTTCGGCGGAATAGTATTAAATTAAATAGGGTAGTAAAAATATATTTTAAATTAAATATATAAATATTTTCTTTTATATATTTTTTATTAAAGATACGTATTAGATTTAATTGTACGAGGCTAATCCTTAGTTTACCGAATAGTAAATTATTATTAAATTTATCGATTAATATATCTTTTAATTTTGAGAACTCTAATAATTCGTTAATATATTTAACCGCCTTGAAAATTTCGACTAGCCGAGAATATTATATTTTAAAGATATTACAATTTTAAAATTATAATACAAGTAAGTCTTAGAAAGGTATAATTTTGATTAGCTTCTATACGAATAATACTTCAATTGTCGTATTTAGTTACCAATTCTACGAATCCTCTAGTCGTTATATTATTAGGGCGGTAATTAGATAATATTACTCTTCGGTTTCGTTTAATTCGTTTTTATACCCTGTATTAAATTTTTTATTATTCTTATTCCTATTATTCTTATTATCCTTATTTTCGTTATTTCTATTATTATTACCGTCGACTCCTACGAAATTATTAAATTTATATCTATTTATAATATTATTATTATTAGAATATAAAACGGTATTTTCTAATATTAAATTAATAATATCGAAGGTTAATTTATTAGCCGGTTCGATTAATTATATTAAATTATTTAAGTTAAATTAGATATTTTATAATTAATTGCTAACCCGTTTAAACGGATCTATAAAGCTAATTAAATTTTGTATAAGCGGTTAAACCGGAAGAGGTACCGGGGCCGGGGCTGCGGCGGGGGGTATATATTCTCCGGGGGTTACTATTATAAATATTAAAAGGCTATTAAAGTCTATACGACAATTTCGCTAAATAAGATCTAGAGTAATTAAAGTATTATATAAATTAATAAATTCGTTCCTATTTCTATTTATAAGGGTAAGGACCGGAATATATAGAAGTAAGTATTTACGTTTCCTATAGTATTAAGGTATATTAGATTTAATTTATATTTTAAAGCGCGGGCTTACTATTTAGAAATTTTAATACGAAATTATATATTATCGAATATATTATAGTACTTTAATATCGAATTAGTAATAATAAAAGTCGATATTAACCTAGTAGAATATTATCGAAGCTTAGAAATACGGGCGGTAATAAAAAATAAAATAATAGATAAAAAATAAGATAATAACGGGTTACGCCGTATTAAATAGATTTATATTATAATGTATACGATATATTAAAACGCAATTAGTTTTAATAGGTTTTTAACCCTATTTTAATTCGTTATAATATCCTATAACCGATTATACTTATTCCTTACAATATATATATAAATAATTATATAATTACTAACGCCTACTAATCGTTACCGGTAGCCTATTTAAATTTAAAGTAAATAATTAATAAAAGGGGTACTTTAATTTGTTACGCTATTTCCTTTACTCCCCCTCCTACTCCTCCTATATAATCTATAATTAACTTTACGCCTTCCCGTCCCGTTTTAAAATCTTTAATATCTTACTTACAATTATATACTCTTATTACCCGCTTTATTAATAATTTAAAATTAGAAAGTTATATTTTATTTACAAAAGATTTATTATTAATTATATAATTAAAATAAATTATTCGCCGGGTACCCGCAATTTCTACTCCTATCGTTTTATAAAATGGCGACCCTTTATTACAATATACTTCTACCTTACTGTTCGTAGGCTTAAATTTATCTACTTCTATATAAGGGTAATAAAAGGTAATTATAACCGTTAAAGTCCTGTCGGGATTGAAGTAAACGTATTATTATAGGTTAATAATTAATTATTTAAATTAATATTCCTTCGCCTATTTCCTTATTATATTAGATTTTCTATCGTTATAAATACAATTCTCCCGTCGTCCTATTATCCTTTTATTATCCTTATTTTTTTTTAAATATATATTTCTATATTATACTTTCCCTTCCGCTTCCCTAAAAGTAATTCCTATTAATTATCTATTTATAATAGTCGTTGTTCTATTAATTTAAATCTATTCTACTTACTTTATATAAAAGTATCTACTTTTACGATTAATTCGTATAGCGCTCCAATCCTAATTTGGCGATAATATCGCTCCTACTTCCTAAATATTTATTATTAGCCCGGACGTCTAAACCTAATATTACGTAGTAAAATATTTAATTAATATTTATTCCTAAATTTTATTTATATTAAGCTTCAGGATTATTTATTAATATTATAGAGGGGGAGCCTAAAGTTCTAATTAACCCTAATTTTTGAAATGCTGGGCGTATTTTTAAAAGTAAGCCGGATATTATATACGGAACTATAATTTATAATAAAATAAACCTATTTTATTTTATTTATATTAATATATTATTTAACCTATTAACCCGGTTATTAATTATATTATATTAATATATTATATTTTTTTAAAGCCTTCCGGAATAAATTCTCGGTTAATACGTGCCTAATACTCCTATATTAAACTATAAAAATATATGTAAAATAGTTCTAATTTATAGTAGGGTAAGCCTACTTAATCCTAATCTAACTAATAATTTATTTAATTTATTAAAAACGTTAGTAAAATAGTTTTTTACTTTATATTAATATAGTATTATTTTCGTAGGGCTATATAAATAATTAAAGCTAATTTATACTTTCTACCCCTATAGGTATATAACCCCCTATATAGCCGGCAAAGTATTATTAATAATTATTTAGGTAATTTAAGTAGGGATATTACTACCCGCCTTTTTAACGTTATAATTAAATAGATAATTATTTGTAATAAAACCCGGGGTATAAATATACCTTTAGAAGTATAAGTATAAGGCTTTAAATTATATCGAACGGGACTATATATTATTAAGGGTAAATGATTTTGTATAACCCTTATAAAAACTTTATTCTTATATAATAATTTTAAAAGTATCCGGCTAACGAATTATTTTAAAATCCAATTAGTATCTATAATTTTTAAAGGCTTTCGGCTCCTATTTTTAATGGATTATCTTAAATATTAAGCTTTATTGGATATTATTAATTATTTACTACGTTTATAATTCCTACTTTTGTATTCGGAATTGGAAATATATTTACGGAAGAAATAGGATCGGGTAAAAAGTCTAAATTATATATAAGTCCCGCTACGTATCTATATATTAAATAAGTATTAAAATTTCGTACTAGAAATCGTACCGCTGTACTAAATGTAAGTGTATAATATTATTTAATAATAAAGGATTAAATAGGAGTAATTCTAAAGATATGTTCGGCTATTCGGATATAGACCTAGAATAATTTTTTAATACCGATGAGAAAAAGAAGTGTAAAAAGAAAAATTATAAGAAGGTTAATAATAATCCTACGTATCATAAAATAATCAAAGAATTTATTATATAAATATATATTGTAAAGAAATTGTCAATTATTTAATATATATATCCGAGGATACGTAACCGAACCGTCGAATATATAATTATAGAGGCTAAATATATTAACGACTTTAAATTATATATTAAAAGGAGATTAAAAGAGAAATAGGATAGTAATTATAGTATATAAAAGTTGAAAGCACTCGCTATAGCGAAGGTAAATATATATTTTTATATATAGTTTCGGGTTAAGTACTAATATAATATAGTATTATAAGTAAAAGTAGAAGTTTAATTTAAGGTCGACCCTAAGCTCCGAATATATTTTAATTATATAGAATTTTAGAATTACTTCTTCTAGAGATGGTAGGACGAGAGTAGAATTAGTAAAGACGAATTCTTCTAAGTTTTTAAATTCGTAAATAATTATATTATCTTTAATAAGTATACCGAAAAAGTATAGATATAAATGCGGAGTATATATATTAATTCTACTATATAAGAATTTATTAAAATTGACCGCTATCTAAATTTATATTATTAAATTATAGTAGATATTCGTATAAATATCTTCGTAAAAAAAGATTTATTTAAAGTCGTCTATTTACTGAAGGATAATAAGGAGACCTACTTCTAAAATAAATAAGTCTTTAAAAATTAAATAAATATAATTTATAGGAAGAAATAAGTTTAAATAAATAGATTTAAATAGGAAGATTTTACTATTAAAAACCTAATATAAGAGAGTAAGACTAAAAAAGAGGATAATATAGATAATAACGGATTATTTAATTAATACTAATTTATCCCTCCTAATAAGCGGGCTAATATAATAGAATCCTAGAAGGCCGCTAAGGCTATAACGACTACCGACAACGCCGCCGATATTATTTAGACTATTTAAATAATATAATTATAATACTATAAATATCGATTTATATTTCAGCTTTCGGATATTCTTCTGTATATTTCTAATATATATTAAAATAATTTCACTCTTAAAATTTTATTCTTCTAAAGTTTTATTTTATATTAATAGATGTCTAATATAAACGAAAAGAATTTTATTTTTAAGGTTATATTAATAGGATATTATTTTATTTATACCGCTAATCGTATTTAGGCGGGTTTATTACCTAACCCCTAATTTCGTATATAGTTTTAGTACTCTATTATATAATATAGTCTATTATAGTAATTAGATATTTAATATAATAAAAAACAAAAAAGCTTTTATTCCTATTAAATTTTCCTAATAATTTATCCGTAATTAATAATTATCTATTATATATTAAATTGTATATTAATAAATAGTAAAGGTACTTGCCTTTAACTACCCATTCCTATTTACTCCTTTTAATCTATTTAATAAGGACCTAACTATAAAATTAGAATAATAATTATTTATAATAAACCTTTATTAAAAGTTTCGTTTTAAAGGCAATAAATAGTTATACGATATTTATTTCGGGGATTTTAATAGAATTAGAGAATAGGGGAACTAAATACCTAAAAAGTCTCTAAATAATATTTATATTAAATTAAGATAAAATATTAATAAATTTATTTATTTATTTACTTAATTTCTACCTTACTTAGAGGAGGTAGTAATAAATAGAATAGAATTGCCTTTCGAAAGATAAATAATAATAAACTTATTAGGCTAAAAAAGGTTGCAAGGCAAAAACTTATAAAAAATACTATCCCTCGTACTAGAATAACGAAATCTCTTCCTTCTTTATTATTTAATACTTTCTATTCAATTTTAACTATATTAAATCCCGTCTTTTCTATTTTTTTTTCAATACTTATAAGAAAACGAAAGGAATCTATCTCTTATATCCAATACTCAACAATATTAATTACTATTAAATTCTATTACTATTCTATTATTATATTATTATTTCGCACTTATATTATTTAATTAATTTTGTAAACGACGCGATAATATTATACCGACCGTATTATTATTACGTCGAATTTAACCTAAATCTACCTATTTACTAATTTAAAACGCTATTATTTTTATTATATTTAAAATATAATTATATATTAATATTCGGATTATTTATTATATTTTCCTAATAAGTAACCGACCTTTTATATAAATATTATTTAATTAATATTTTTAAATACTATTAAACGTAATATAATTTTATTGAATTTTATTCCGGAAATTATTCCTAATTCTATTAAAATATTCGAACCGTCCGAATCGGAGAGTATCAATATTAAGCATACAACCTTAAATATTTATAAGCCCCCCGACCTAAATAACCTAATAATTAAAAATATTAATACTACCGAATTTAATGGTGCCTCCTACTCTAGTAGAAATATTTATAAGCTACTTAAATTTAACGATAATAATTTTAATGTAACGGATAAAAATAATAATAATTCCGACGTAACGGATAAGGATAATAATAATTCCGATAAAAATAGAACGGATAAGGAGGATATGCTTATAGAAGAAATTAGATTTATATTAGAATATAAATAACTTCCTAAGTACTATAGGTTTTAGAAGAAGTTTAAATTGTAATTAAAAAATGCTATTAAATATAAGAAATTTAATATTAATATTAATAAAAGTCTAACTTTAATAATATATTTAAGTATAATAAAATAGACCGGCTTTTTAGAATATTTTTTAAGCGGTATTAATAAAAAGTAAATAACGTATTGTAAAATATATTTAAAATCCGTATTTATATTTAAACGTTCGGTTGCCGAATTCCGCCTTATATTAGAGATTAGGTATAAATTAAATAATATTAAACTTGCCAATATCCTTCTATTATATAATAGTAAAATATTTTGTATTAATTTTTTTAGCGAAGTATAAGTTTCTCCGAAATTCGTTTACTTCGCTAAATTAATTTTATTATTAATAAAGTATTTAATTGGCTAATACCCGGACAACGTATTTATTATTACTTTTACTAATTCTACTTCTACCCTTATAAAGTTTAAATAAAATAATAATTTTAAAGGTAAAAGTAAAGCTCCTATCGCTATACTTACTACGAAGGGCGTAGGATCTTCGGTTATCTCTACTTCTATAATTACCCTTATAAAGCCTATTTAAAAGGGTAAAGGTAAAGTTCCCATCGTTATACCTTCTGCGCAGGGCGTAGGATCCTCTACGGTTTCTACCTCTATAACTACCCCGGTAAAGAAAGTTCTTATCGCTATACCTTTTGCGAAGGGCGTAGGATCCTCTGCGGTTTCTACTTCTACAACTACCCCGGCAAAAAAAGTTCCTATTACTATACTTTTTACGAATGACGCGGAGTCCTCTGCGGTTTCTACTTCTATAACTACCCCGGTAAAGAAAATTCCTATTACTATACCTTTTACGAATAACGTAGAGTCCTTTACGGTTTCTACTTCTATAATTACCCCCGTAAAATTTATTAAAAAGGGTAAAGGCAAAGTTCCCATCGCTATACCTTTTGTAAAGGGCGTAAGATCCTTTATAATTTCTTTTGCGAACGCCGATACTACTACTATTATTTTAATAACCCGAACCCGATTAACGAAGGTTGAAAAGGGTAAGGGTAAAACTTTACTAGAGAATGAGTCGGAATCTCCTACTGCGAATACCTCTAAATCGGATAAACTTTAAGTACGACTAGTTATTAAGGCTTAAAATTCTAAGGGAGCCTTAAAAATGGGAGCTAGGAGCTAAGATACCCCTTTTAAATAGTATAAAATTAAGGAGAGAGAGGTTATAAAGCGTTAATAGGAATTGATAGCTACTTCTACTAATATATAATTTAATAATTGGAATAAGGGTAATAGAGGAAGGAATTATAGCGATCCGCTTATATACCTATATAATATAAATAACTATTTTCGTCCGTTTAAAATATTAGAATATTTAGCGAATCCCCCTAATATAAATTTAATTATAATTAATATATTTATAACCGCCCCTATTACTATAAATATTAATTCCAACGATAGGTTAAACTCGGAAGTAATTTCAATAATTATAACCGAAATCCTTTCGCCGTAAGTAAAGCGGGTATATAAAAATTCGATAAAAATAATTAAAGTAATTTATATTAAAAAGAAGATTTTTTAAATAATTAAATAGATAGTAGCGGTATATATTAAAGATTGTTTAGGGGCTTATATTATTAATGAACGCTTAAATAAAATATTTAAAAATAATAGAAATACGACCAATTTAGTAGAACTGTCACAGGGTTATCTGTGACTGACTAACCGTCCCATATCGCTGCCTTCACCACGGCAATGGTTGCCGGGTTGATGGCATGCTCTGATTGGCTATAGAGACCCAGTATAGCAGATGCGGCTGAACGCATCTAACATCTGACTGGCTGCGGTTGTCAGCCTACCCCTATCGCTAAGGCTGCACAGACTACACCAGCCTATAGGATGATCCATGGGATGACTAGGCTGCACGGGCCACATGCTCACTGTATATAGATGGCCATCACGGCTCCCCTAGATAGCTTCCTCTTCCTCGTGTAATTACGAATGTCTTTACAAATACCTAACGTTCGCCTTGCCCTGTTAATATAAAGTGCAGCTGCACTTTCCACGTTAGTATGATAAAACCTTGGAACTATTAAGGGATCCCCGGGCAGGACAAAACCCAAGATATCCGAGCAAACAACGGGCGGATTATAAAACGAATAGATAACGTTAAAGACGTAGTCGAGTAGTTCTACGAAACTATCGACGACTGCCGTTTCAATATAGAAAATAGTAGATAGGAGTACCGGTATCACAGGGTTATCTGTGACTGACTAACCGTCCCATATCGCTGCCTTCACCACGGCAATAGTTACCGGGTTAATAGTATGCTCTAATTGGCTATAGAGACCCAACACAATAGATGCGGCTAAACGTATTTAATATCTAACTAACTACGGTTATTAGCCTACCCCTATCGCTAAGGCTACATAGACCACACTAGCCTATAAAATAATCTATAGGATAATCTATAGGATAATTAAGCTATACAGACTATATACTCACTATATATAAATAATTATTAAAGCTCCTTTAAATAGCTTCCTCTTCTTTATATAATTACGAATATCTTTACAAATACCTAACGTTCGCTTTACCCCGTAATAATTAATTATATTTAACTATTACACTACAAATATATATCTTTTCAAACGTATATTATTTAATATAATTAGGCGACGCCACCAATCGCTAGAGAATAGGAGGCTACGAAGGCCTGAATCTATAATTCCAAATAACGACGATATTATTATAAACGAAGGTATCCTCCTAAACGTCCTATAATAAGCCCAATTACTAAAATATATTACGGACAATAACATCGAAGTACCTAATATATTAAACTATACTAACGAGCTAGAAAGTTTAAAAGTACTAATAGAGAGCTTTAACCCCCCTACTAACGAAAAAATCTATTTAATAATTTTAAACGGCTTCCCTCGTACTAATATAATTACAACTCTTATTATAATTATTATTTAATATTCAGCGAAGGTTAAACTTATTTACAATAATACCCTTATCGATTCCTTTAGCCTAACCGAAGGAAAAATATTTCGAATAATTATTAACCTTATTGCCCGAATAATTAGGGTATTCGATTATTATTTTACTATTACTATTAAAGAATTTTAGAACTTTTAATTTAAATTCTAATTTAAAAAAGAATAATATACTAATATTTTCGACGAATATAAATAAGTTTTAAAGGACCTTTATTAAATTTAAAAAGAATTTTATTAAATTTATACCGAATTTAATAACGTATAAAACTTCGCTTAAAAAGTATAAATTATTCTTATTATATATTAATAAAATTATACTATTTAAATTACTATAAATAGTAGTATAGGTATAGTAAGGTACTAAAAACCACTCTTCCCGAACCCTAAACCTTTTATAACTACCTAAAAGGATTATATTAAATATAATAAAGCGTATTTAACGTAGAAGGGCCGTATCCTTTCTATTTAAACTTTAAATACTATTAAATTCCCTAACGAGAGGATTAAAATTACTTATACAAATTACTTATTTAGCCCTAAAGTAACTACTTTAATCAATAAAAATATTTAAAAATATTTTATAAACCCTAATAATCCCGAAGTTTAGTAATAAAAAATAAGTATCGAATTCTTATCCTTCTTAAATACCTATTATAATAATATAAATTTACACTTAAATACCGCCCGTAAATTTAATGAACTTAAATAAGGAAACTATTTCTTCGCCGACTTCGAAATAAAATACATTAAAACCGCTAACCGCTATAATTTAAACGATACTATAAAAGTATATTACTTACGGAATAAAATTTCCTAAAAATTCCGTATTTCTTTTACTTATTAACGAACCCTCCTTGCCGAAGATAATTTTAAAGAATAATTATTATTCTACTACGATTTCGCGTATAATATTAAGGATAACGATTATAAGTTTAAATCCGCTATTAGTAAAATTTCTAATTTAAATTCTAATAATAATTCGGGAAAGATTATTAATAAAGGAAACGATATTATAAACTTTAATACTATTTACGTTTTATATACTATTTATAATAGTATTATTAAATATTAGAATAAGAATAACTTATATTATAAATACGGAAAAGAAGAGTATATTATAAGGAACTACCGTAATAATATTAATTATAGCGATCGTAACCCTTAGACCGGTAATAAGGGGGGCTAAAAAAGTAATAAAAGAGGCTGAAATAGCTAAGGAAGAAGTAAAAAAGGCCAGAGAGGCGGAAATACCGGTTAAAATACTAAGAATACTAATAATAATAGTAATACTAATATTAACCCCCCGGCGGCCGGCTAACGGAAATATAGTAATAATATAAACCTCTATATTATAAACGCCGGAGAAGAAAATAAAAGCGAAGAATATTATAATAACGTAAATAATAACTAAAGAAATAATTAAACCCTATAAATAATTATTTATAAGAGCGAAAAAGGTTTATAAAAAGAAAGAAGGAACTATTCAAAAATTTAGAAATAATTGTTATTAATTTATTAAATAGTCTTTATTAAAATTTATTATTCCTTTCTTTTTATTTATCCTTTAAATTACATAAAATTTATTATATAATTTTCGTCGATAACAGTTATATAATATTTACTTTTATCAATTATTCTTTCATAAGGAAAAATAGATTCGCTATATTTAAACTCTTAAAACTTAAAAAACTAATTTTCGCTAACGGTATTATAAAAGGGCTTATTACTAAAAGATTTATAATAAACCTTTATATTAATTATTATTTAAAAAATATTATATTCCTAATTTATAATATTTCCCCTAATTACCCTATTATTTTAAAATTACCCTAATTTAGGAAATATAAACCGTATATCTTTTAAATAAAAAGGAAGGTTTAATTTATTAATTGGTACGCCAACCGATACTTCCTATCGGATCTCCCTATTTCCCTACGGAACGCCCCTAGTATATAAAACCACTCTCCTAACAATTTACGTTATTAACTTTACGCGGCGATAATAAACGAACGGGATAAAAGAACATTACTAAATATTCTAAAAATACTAGGGCTTCTACCTAAAATAAATAATTATATCGGCCGGATAAAAGGCGGTCTAGTAAATTATTTAATTCTAATCCCTACGGAAGGACTTATACGCGGCGATATTTAACCGTTAAAATTATTATTTTATTAAAATTTATTAGAATATTAAATTCTAAAGGATTAATATCCAATCCTTATAAAAGGACCTATATACAACGATATTTAGCTATTAAAGTTACTACCTTACTAAAATCTAATAAAATATTAAATTTGAAAGGATTAATTACCGCCTTACTAAAATTCAAAAGAACTTTAGAATTTAAAATACTACTCCGGGACTACCGATAAAAATATCAATAGGACTACCAGTAAAGTAAATTACTATTACTAAAATTTAAAAGAATTTTAAAATTTAGAATACTACCCCAAGACCACCGATAGGAATATCGATAAGACTATTAGTAGGGTAAATTACTATTATTAAAACTTAGAATTATTATTAGAAGCCGATTCTAACTCCGTATTATTCTTATACTAATAGGAACTTCGCTAAAATATATTAGGGCTATTATAATTTTAAAACTGTATCCTCTATAACGGACTAGAATATAATAATATTTAAATATTAAAATTATTACTAAAAAACGATTCTATTTCTACTCCGGCCCCCTATTACAAACCCTACGAAAGCCGCCCTAGGGGTAAAATTTATAACCTTTATAAATTTTACAAGGCTAACGAAAATTTCTACTCAAAATAGGGGACGTAATTACACCGCCGCGACCTCCTTTTATACTATTTTAAATTTCCCGTTAAAAGATTTATTAAAAACGTAGCCTTACTAAATTATAATATATTAAAATAGGCAATAAAACCTTTTATACCCGCGCCGCCTTATAGAAAAGTAAAAGGTATAAAGAATTCCCCCGGTACTACTCATCCAATTATAAAACGGTTCAAAATAATCGAAGAACGAATTAACGCCTAAAATATATACAATATTAACGTTACCGCCTTTAATTTCCTATATAAAACGTACGATTTATAACCCTACTTTACGAATTATACGGAAATCTACCGATTAACTACCTTCTATAAAACTAATATTTATAACAATCTTACTAAAGAAATAGCTTAAGACATTATAAACAGCAAAGGTAAATAATATAAGGACTACTTCCTAAAGCGCCTCTATAAATTTATCGACGCGTACGTAAAGGATATAAACTAAAAAGAATTAATAGCTATTAAAATTACCCGAACCGCTATTCTTATAAATAATTTAAATAAAGACGCGCCTATATATAAAACTATTATTATAAAAATTATAGAGGAAAACGTATTAATATTTTATAAAAAAATTGACCGGCCTCCGAAAATGAACGAGGAAATTAAATTTAAATTCCCATATAAATATTAGAGAAGAATTAACGCTTTCTATACTAAAAAAGCAAATAAACTTCTACCCTATCGAATATATGATTATAAAATCGAATTTATATTAGGGGAAAAACTACCAAACGCCCGCTGCCGACCGATTTTACCTATAGAAATAACTATCGTTAAAAAATAGATTAATAGTTAATTAAAGAATAATTTTATTAAACCTTCCTAATCCTAAGCGGCCTTACCCTTATTCTTTATAAATAAGCCTAGCGGGGGTATTCGCATTTATATTAATTATTATAGTATTAATAATATTATATTTAAAATATAGTACCCACTTCCACTAATTAAAGAAAATCTTAATACTATTTACTATACTAAAATCTTTACTAAATTAAATATTATCGCCATTTTCAACCGAATCCGTATTTAAAAAAGCTATAAATAATTAACCGCTTTTATTATACGTTTCGGTCTCTACGAATCGCTAATCCTTCTTTTCGGCCTTTAAAGTATACCCAGTACGTTCTAAAATTATATTAACAACGTATTATATAATATTCTAAATATTTACGTAATAGTATACTTAAATAATATCCTCGTTTATTCTAAAAATATAGAAGAATATATTACTTATATAAATAAAATACTTAGAAGAATAATTAATATTAGCCTTTAATTAGACATCGATAAATACGAATTCAATATTACCCGTACGAAATATTTAAACCTCTTTATTATATTAAAAAGTATAGAAATAAACCCTACGAAGGTAAAAACTATTATTAAATAAGAGGCCCCGTAATTATAATACTAGCTCTAAAAATTCTTAGGATTTATAAATTTCTACCGGCGTTTTATTTAATATTTTTCGATTATAGTTATTCTACTATATAACTTTACGAAGAAATTAGCCGAATAGTATTAAATAAAAAATTATTAAAGAATTTTTGAAGAATTAAAAAAAACTTTTATTATAAGTCCCGTCTTTCGAATTTACAATTAGTCCCGCCCAACCGTAGTCGAAATTAATATTTCTAATTAGGCCGCAAGCAATATATTATTTTAATACGACGACGAAAATATTTTACGCCCAATCGCATATTTTTTATAGAAATATTCCACCGTAAAATACAATTATAATATTTATAATAAAGAATTATTTACAATTATTAAAACTTTAAAGGAATAGGGACCGGAATTGTAAAGCGCTTAAAAACCGTTTAAAATCCTAACCGACTATAAAGGCCTACAAACTTTTATAGAGAACAAGAAATTTACGCCGCAGTATATATAATAGTCTAATTTCCTATCTAAATTTAATTTTACTATTAAATATAGGCCGGGCACTCTTTAAATCCGTTTTAATACCTTAAGTAGGAAATTAAAAAATATACTGAAAAATATAAATAACGACCGGTTAAAAGCCCGCTACAAAGTACTTTTTAACCCTTCCATTTTCGTAAATTATATTTACGCTTACAAATTTAATTCGGAAGAATTATTTATAAATAAATTAATCGACGCCAACTATTATAATTCAATCTTTTATTAAAATTTAATAACCGCCCTTATAGATAAAAACCGTCGAATATAACTTAAAATACTAAAAAAAAGTATAAGAAAAATAATTTTTACAGAATATTATACAATTAATAATAAAATATACCAATATTCAACGTTTATAATCGACTTAAAAAATATTATACTATAATTATATTTTATACGAAAATATTACGAACCCGCATTAATAAATTACTAAGGCTAAGATAAAACGTTTACTACCTTTAATCGTTTATTTTATTAATTAAGTATAGAAAAGGCCATTAAATTTTATTATAAAGCCTACCTCCAATACATAAAGACGAAACCGTTACAACACATACTAGCGGGGCTTTTAAAACTTTTATTAATACCCTTCGCCCTATAGAAGGATATTACTATTAATTATATTATTCCTATAATACCCTACGTCTAAGGAAGCCGAAAATATAAATATATTATTATAATAGTAAATTACTTAATAAAAATAAAGTACTATACCCTAATTAAAATATTAATTATAGAAGAATTCGTTAATCGATTTATCGAAAAAATTTATACCTTTTATAACCTACTAAATACTATTATTTCCAATCGTAGTACCTAATTCGGTTTATAATTTTAAAAAGTTCTATCTAAAAGGTTAAGAATTACTTTAAAACCTTTATCGGTTTTCTATAAAGAAATTAATAATTAAACTAAACGTTTTAACGTTAAATTAGAATATTTCCTTTATACTTATATTAATTAAACTTAGGACGATTAAATCGATTAATTACCTTTAGTAAAATTCGCGGGTAATAACGTATATTTAAATAGTATTAATATATTTCTATTCTTTATAAATTATAATTTTTACTTTTAAATAGGAGTTGAACCTACTTAATTATACTTATTAAAGCTTTCTAAAATATAATAAGCAGAATACTTTAAAATTAATAAAATTACTGACTAATTTAATATAATATTAAATAAAATTATTATTATAATTAAAAATAATTAAATATAGTACAAAGAAACTACTAACGAAAAACGGTCCGATACGCTGAAATATTATATTAGCGATAAAATCTTACTTAATATAACTAACTTCGTATTAGGCCGCCTATAAACCAAACTTACGCTATTGTAAGAAGGGCCTTTCGAAATTATAAAAGTAAATAGCCATTATATTACACTAAAATTCCCCGTCAATATAAAATATAGCCGTACTTTCTACGTTAGTATAATAAAATTTTAAAATTATTAAGGGATCTCCGGGCAAAATAAGACCCAAAATATCCGAATAAATAATAGGCGGATTATAAAACGAATAAATAACGTTGAAAACGTAATTAAATAATTCTACAAAATTATCGACGATTATTATTTTAACTTAGAAAATAGTAAATAAGAATATTAAGTAATTTAAGGAAGCCCTTACAATCCTATTTAACAATTATAGAAGGATATAGAATATTATATCGATAATTTTAAAAATTTTTACAATAATAACCTAAATATATTAATATTACTACAATAAATTACGGACGAAAAACGTTGCTATAGAATTAAAAAAGTTCTAGAAAAGGCCGCTAAGACGGACTAACCGCCGGAAAAGACAATTACAATACTAACAATACGGCAATTACCACGTTACTAAAAGGGTAAAGCAGCAGCCTAAAAAGGAAAGGAAAAACAATATAAAAGGGTAAATAATAAATATTATAAAAGAAATAAAAAAGGGAAATATTTTTACCCTAAGGGTATTTTAAGCGAAGGAAATATTATAAAGTTATTTATAACTAACTAACCATCCTATATCGCTACTTTTACTACGGCAATAGTTACCGAATTAATAGTATGCTCTAATTGGCTATAGAAACCTAGTATAATAAATACGGTTAAACGTATTTAATATTTAACTAATTACGGTTATTAACTTACCCTTATCGTTAAAACTATATAGACTATACTAGCCTATAGGATAATCTATAGGATAATCCATAGGATGACTAGGCTGCACGGACCACATGCTCACTGTATATAGATGGCCATCAGGGCTCCTTCAAATAGCTTCCTCTTCCTCGTACAATTACGAATATCTTTACAAATACCTAACGTTCGCCTTGCCCCGTAATAACCGGGTAGTTTGGGGAAGCCCCTACGATCCTACTTGGTAACTATAGAAGGACGTAGAGTATTATATCGACGACCTTAGAAAGTTTTACGATAATAATCTAAATATACTAGTGCTACTACAATAGATCGTAGACGAAAAACGTTGCTATAGAGCCAAGAAAACTCTAGAAAAGGCCGCTAGGACGAACTAGCCGCCGGGAAAAATAAGTATAATATTAATAGTATTGTCACAGGCATTGCCTGCTCCTTGTAGATAGATAGGGGTGCTGTGCTGCATTAGTGCAGCCAGCTGAGTGCAGCTATCTGAGTGTAGTACAGCTATGGTGCCGCCCTGTGGATCCATGGCCATCCATGGTCACAGGGCTCCACACCATGCCCTACATAGTTCTCGTGTGCGCACAGGTTCCTCTTCTGGTTCCTCGCACAACAATCAACATCTTACCTTAGTGCTTGCTCGCGCCCCATGATAAGTATGGCAATTACTACGTTACTAAGAAGGCAAGGTAGCGGCTTAAAAAAGGAAAGTAAAAACAATATAAAAGGGTAAGTAATAAGTATTGTAGAAGAGATTAAAAAGGGAAGCATTTTCACCCTAAGAGTATTTTAGGCGAGGGAAGTGTTATAAGGTTATTTGTAATTAACTAACCGTCCTATATCGCTGCTTTTACTATGGTAATGGTTGCCGGGTTGATGGTATGCTCTGATTGGCTGTAGAGACCTAGTATAGTAGATGCGGCTGAACGCATTTGATATTTGATTGGCTGCGGTTATTAGCCTACCCCTATCGCTAAGGCTATATAGACTATACTAGTTTATAGGATAATCTATAGGATGATTAGGCTGTACGGACTATATGCTTACTATATATAAATGGCTATTAAGGCTCCCCTAAATAGCTTCCTCTTCCTCGTATAATTACGAATGTCTTTATAAATACCTAACGTTCGCCTTGCCCTGTAATAAGAACGTATTGGGGATTAGTTTATAAATATATTGTAAGTAAATGATTTTGACTAATTTAATTTGAATTATAAAT
Organism: Copromyces sp. CBS 386.78; assembly: GCA_030685235.1. NCBI lineage: Eukaryota > Fungi > Ascomycota > Sordariomycetes > Sordariales > Sordariaceae > Copromyces > Copromyces sp. CBS 386.78. Next base: position 62,292 of record MU839245.1, read on the forward strand.
ATTATATTTCGTTTTATTAATTTTAAACTAATTACGAATTTAAAGTATAAAATTAATTAGTATTACTAATTTTTATAGCTATAAATTTAGTATTCCCAAAAAGTTCTAAATTTAAGAATTAAAATATTAGGAAGTTAATAATTAATACCGTTTGTAAATATTTTAAATAGAAGGACGAATAGTTATTCGCGAAGAAAATAAAGTTTTCGGAGTTAGAGGTTTATATTAATAAATAATTTAAATTTAGTACGAATTCGGAATAAATCCTAGACTAAAATAACGAGGAGAAAGATATAATTTTAAAAGTCCTTAATAGTATTATAGGTACCGAGCCCGATATTTTTAACTTTTATATTTCTAGCCCCCTTAGGGATAATAATACGCTTATAATCTCTAATTTTAGAAGGGATTTTAAAGAAGTAAACGGAATTACGAATATTATAAATTTAGAATATTAGAATTCGTATATTAACCTCCCGTTTAATTTAAAAGTAGACGTTACCTATAAAGTTCCGGTCTTTAACTTTATATTTACCTTTGAGGGGGATTCTATTTAAGTCCTTATTACCTTTAGATTTACTATTCCCCGGCTTAGAAATAGAAATACGAATTTTAATTCTTCGATAGGGGCGTTTACTTTTATAAGTATTAACGACCTATTTGTATTTAGCGTATATAATACTATTATAATATTCGCTGCTAATTATTTACTTGTAAACGTTCTTTAAGCTTTAGAGGCAGTTCTACTTAAAAATATATAGGGATTTACTTCTACGGCGAATCCGCCTACTTCGGAAATGTAAGCGTTAGACTATTTTAATTATATTAGCCTCTTAGAAGTAGAGGAACCGGAAGTATAACCCGCTTCGACTATTAACCTAGGGAAGTTAACCGGTAAAATTAAAGATATATCCGGATCCCGGTCTACGAATAAATTTAGATATATAGATATTATTAGCGTATAGGAGAGTACTATAAATTACGAAGAAAACGTTATTACGAATATAATTTTCGCAATGGGATTTAAAGACGAAAATCCCGATATTAAAGAGATTTCGGCGGAAGAATTCTATTATAAAGAAGGAGAAGCGGAAATATATTAATAGTTGACGAAACGTAAATATAATATTTTTAAATTATAATATAGAAATTACTTGGGAAGATATATTAAAATATTTGTAGTAGAATATATTTAGTTAAATATTAAATATAGTAGAGAAAGTTTAAGGGAGAAATAAATTATAGGAGACGACTTAAATTTTTTATTAAATTGGGATTATCCTTTAATATTCGATCGAGAATTATTATATAGCGTAAATATTTATAACTATATTAAACTTATTAATATTAATATTATATAAGACTTATACCCTCTATATACAATAAAAGAAGTAGTTGATATAATTAGCCGGGACGAATATAATATTATACAACAATTCTTACTGTAGCCCGAACTTAGCGAGGAGGCTAATATTTAATTAGATTGGGCGGGTAGGGCAAGTATTATTCTACTTACCTAGTATAAATCCTGATTTATAGACAATTTGTTTTCTTTTTTTTCTATTTTATTCTATTACTTTAATTGGAGGTCGGTTGCGTATCCTTTCCTATCTTTATACTATATAGGGATTAATATAATTGATACGTAGCTTCCCTCATAGAGGGACCCCCCTGCCTACTGCGCTTGACGCAGGGTAGGTATGCATCATATGCACATGTATATATAGCCGTACGCATTAACGCACTAATTCTAAATTTCTCCTAGAATTAATAACAATATTATAATCACGTTGACGCGCTACGCTAATCTTATTATACGGTTTCCATACATTAATAGTAGCTGCAACTTTATTTGAATAAAAATCTTTCCAGGATTTACGATCGTATACTAAAAGCGTTAACGATTCGTTATTACGTTAATTATTATAGGCCAGCGGAACCTTAGACAATTTGGATATTATCCAATTAAAGTAATATATTCCCGCGTTAACCCTTATTAATTACGTAACTATACTTCCGCTAAAACGAACTATCCCTATCGCTACTAAAATCGCGTTAAATACATTCTACCGGCTTAGAGTACCCTTATAACCTACTTATTAATTAAAATACTATAAACAATTAGCTTTTATTAATAAGAAGTATTGCAACTTCTTTCTTAATTAAGAAATAACCGCCCTCCCTCCTATTCGTCCCTAATTAATTTATTTAGAGTAGTATATACCTTTTTCTTATAATTAAACGAGTCCCCGTTATTTTACTCCCTTATTTCTCTCCCTCGATAATTTTTGGTATTTTTTGGCTACGACCAAGCATTTATATTAATAATACCCTATATACCGGATTAATATATTTTTACTCGTCGCCTTTTTTAGTTTAAAAACTACTATTTTAATAAATTTATTATAATTAATCTATCGTTTAATTCTTTTTTTAAAGTTTATAATAATTTTATTACTAGGCTCTTTAATTACAAGAAGACCTACTTTAATATAGTTATTGAATTTGTAAATTAAGAAGTAATTTATTAATTTAACCTTACTTAATTATATAACGTAGGTAAATTAATAAAAGCTTTTAAAAATGTTAAAGCTTACGTATATACTTATAGCCGATTCCCTACTTTTATTTATTAAATTGAATAATTATATTAATTAGTTAATTGAGAAATCGATATTTTTAATATACTTAGTTCGCTATTAATACTATATATTAATAAACTACTTATTATTATTAACTTCCTTTAATAGATCCTCCGAAGTATAAAACTTATTACCCGTTAAGTCTCTCGTTAATTCTCTATTTCCCTAGAACTATTTTAAACTCTTAAATTCTTCTTGGGCGCTTTTCTAATTAAATTTAATATATTTTCCCTTGTATAAGGGATTCTTACTATATAATTACGCTTTTTTACTAAATTAATAAATTCGGAATAATAGTAACGAATTTCGAAAAAGAATTATAATATACAGCCTTCGTTAAAATTTTTCGATATTCATATACTTAATTAATAATAGGTAAAATAATTTAAATAAACCTTTTATATACTTTAAATATTTTAATTTACTAAACTATTTAACTTTATTAGTAATACGTTAAATTAATAATTATTCTAATTCGTTAACGTTCTTAGTATTAAAGAACTATTATCTTTATTTCTTCCCTAAACTTTTAAAAATATTAATTAGTTAAATACTATTTAATTAAATAATAATATTCAATCTTCCTTTAATATAAGTTCCTACGGATAGTTATAAAGCTTTAATACCTTTATTATAAGAATAGAGGGCCCTATTATTAACTTTATAATTAATATATTAAAATTAATAGAGAATTTTATTAATATTAATAATTCCGTTTCGACCTTTAAAATAGTTTAAATCGGGTATTTTAACCCTAAAGTTAAAATGTAAGGTAATAATACGTTAATTACAGTAAATAATAATATTTATTATAACAATATTACTATATTTTAGAATTCTGTTATTACGAATATAAACGACGAAGGTAAACGAAATTATATTAGGAAAAATTTCTACTAGCTGCTTTGAAGTATAGCCTAATAATAATATATTACTTAGATTTCCGATTAGGAGCGCTTCGAACTTCGTTAATTATTCGATAATTAGAGAGCCATTCTATTCGAATTATTTAGTATAAATTCGATAGAGGCGGCTAATAAATTCGCAATTTATATATATTTTAAGGACGACTATTTTAATAGTAAATTATTTAGGGCGTACATAATAATTTATATATAGTTCGTAAAAGTATTCGGTATTATAGCAGATATATAATTTAAAATTTAGGTCTTCGTCGGTCTTTATCCCGGGTTACAATAAATTTGCCTTTAACCTTTTAATATTAGAAGGCTATACGAATAGATTAATACTATTAAATTAATAGTTAAAATATATATTAACCTATTGAATTATAAGTCGTATATAATATTTTATATATTATTTACAATAAGTATTAACGTTAATTTTAGGACTATTAAAATTAATTACGTATTTATTAATAATGTAGACGACGCCGCCAATATTTTTATCGGCTATAATTCGTATAGATTTAAATATAAAAATAAAAATAAAAGAAAGTAAATAAGTAGAAATAAATTAAGCGGAAGTAGTAATAGGAATATTAGAAGTGGTAATAGGAACGTTGGAAGTAGTAATAGGAATATTAGAAATAGTTATAAGAATATTGGAAGAAGTAATAAGGATAATAGAGGTAGTAGAAATAATTAAAATAAATAGGAGAAGTAAAAATATTAGTATAGAAGAATAATATAGAAATTAGGAAAGCCGTTAAAGTATTATATTAGACCGTTTAAAAGGAAATTTAGAAAATAAGTGAAATTGCGTAGGGATAGAGAGTAAGGATATATAAGAGAAGAACTTATTAACGAAGATAATAATAATAAAGAAGAGGTAGAAGATTATTTAAAGGAATATAATTATACTTTTAATAGAAAGGTTTTTAATGAAGAGGAGGAATTAATTTATAATTAAGAGGAGGAGGATAATATTATTATATTTATTTATTCGTCAGCCCTCGTTAAAAGCAACCTTCATTATATTTATTAGAAATATAATTTCGGTTTCGAAAGTCGAAAGGTTTTAATAGTATATATGCTATTAAATATCTATAATTTAAAAAGAAAAAAAAACTACCCCTAACATTAAAACCGAAGTTTGGCGAAGTAGAATTATTAGAGAAGCTTTAATCCGCCAAATTTAAAATAGGAGACGTTATAGAGGTAAGACCGATACTTCCGTTAAATAACGAATATATTAAACGGAATTCGTATTATAGGATTAGGATTAAAATCGGCACCGAAACTGATACGGTATACGTTAATTCTAATTATTCGACGATAATAATCGATAAACGCTTTCTTAAAAAATATTAATTAAATATAAAAATCATTAAGATACTACCTCGTTTAATAAATAGAATTAATAAAAAGGTAAAATAATTATCGACAAATAAATTACTATTACCTTTTAAATTCTAAGTATCGTTAATAGTATTAAAATATTAAATTAATTTTCTATTATAGTATAATTAATTTTAGGGCTTAACCTAAATATACTATTCGGTATTAAATTCTTTAACCCCAACCGGACTATTATTAATTATTTATATTAAAGTATTACCTTTGAATTTTATAAAGATTTTATTATTCTATTCGAATACGTATCGAAATTAATATTAGTCTAGCGCCGCATAATTACGCTAGCTAAAATTATTATCCTACTACATTCTACTATATAGGTCCTAATTAATTATAGAAACCTTCCTAAAATTAATATTAACGGATCCCCCCGCAAATATATATTCTACGGAGTCGTTAATAGAGCTATTAACTAGTTGGTATATTCGGAATCCGTTAGAATTATTATTATCTTAAATATAATAGACATTTATAAAACCATCGGCTATAAGAAGAAGGTCGGTATTATTAAGGATTTTAAAGACGATAATTATATCTTCGCTAATTAGAAAAAAGCCGTATTAATTAATTTAGTAATTAATACTACTACGGCCGAATCTTTCGTTTTTAACGAAATTGTAGATAAATTAGTATAAATCGACGAAAATAACGTTTATAAAATATTTAACGAAATATTTAAAATAAATAACCCTAAAATTAAAAACTTTATTCCTAAATTTAAAGAAAAGGAAAAGAGGCGTACTAAATTAATAGTAAAGTTTAATATTTTAAATATATTTCGTAACCCTTTTAAACTAAAATTTCTTACAATTAAAATTAGTAAAAAAGTAAAGCCCGCTAAACCTAAATTAATACCCCATATTAAAAAAGATTTCCCTATTCTTAGCAACGTTATTAATAATAAATCTAAAAGTACTACTAACCCTATCCAACCGTATAATATATTTGGAAAGCCCCTTCCTAAAGTATTAGAAAGTTATAAAGAATTAGGGATAGGAAGGCTAGAAAAAATCCCTACTATATAGACTAAAGATAGTATTTATATTATTAATATTAATTATAAATTAATTAGGTAGTTAAAAAAAGTTATTAACAACTTTAAATATTAGGGCGGCGAAGGTATAATTAAGATAGACGAAGATAAATACTTATATATTAATTTAGTAGAAGGGTAGTAAAATAAGAAAGTAGGAGTAAAATTTTATAAGTTAAACTTAGAAAAATAGAAAATAATTGATAATACCTTCGGTAAATTTTGTAAGTAAGGTAAATTACTATTTATAAAGTACTTTATCCCGTTTAATTGCCTAATTTTCGTAATTTAGAAAATTATTAATAGAATTAGAAAAGGTAAGGTAGTAATTAACTTTAGGACTTTCAATTATATAATTATCTTAGACGCCTACCTATTATTAAATTAGGAAGAAATTATTAATATACTTATCGGCTATATATTTTTTACCGCTTTCGATATATCGGCTTTCTTTTATTAATTGCCCGTCTAGTTCCGGTATTAGAATTATATAGTATTAGTTACCTATTAAAGTTTTAAAGTTAGTTTAGTCGTATTAATAGGCTTTAAGAATTCGCCCTCTTATATTTAATAATTTATAAATAAACGCTTAGCTAAATATAAGTACTTTTACCGCGCCTATATTAACGACGTAATTATTTTTAATAAGACGGCGGAAGAGTACGTTGAGTATATTCGTAAAGTATTAGCGGTCTTTTAAACCGTCAATTTTAGAATTAACCCTTAAAAATCCTTTTTCAGATTTTCTTAAATTAAACTATTAGGATTTTATATTAACAGTCTTAGTCTATTTACGATAGCCAATAAAGTGGAAGCCTTAACTAAATTTAAAATACTTTTTACTTTTAACGATTTAAAAATATATTTAAGCTTAATAGGATTCTTAAAACGATTTATCCCCTTTTATAAATAAAAGGCGGAACCTTTAGAAGAAAGGAAAATAATAATATTAAAGGTTGGCCGTTAAGACGGCGCCCTATTTATAGGTAAATTAAAAGCGGTTAGAAAAAATTATATTTCTAAGGTTAAATTTACCCTAACCGAACGAAAAAAGGAAGTTTTTCGTATTTTGTAAGATTATTTAATAAAGACCGTTTATTTCGCGTATTAGAATTTAAATTATATACCCTTCGTTAAAATTAATATATTAAAACGGGGTATCGGCGTTATAGCCTTTTATATCGAAGGCGTTAATATAAATTAGAATAGAAGAAATATCTTTATTAATAAAGTTTAATTAATTTTATATATTAGCCGTAAATTGATAAAGATAGAATAGAAATATTGGCCAATTGAAATAGAGGTCGTAAATTTAGTATAGACGGTTAAAAAATTCAAAATATAGTTTTAATTTTTAAAATATATTACAATTATACTTACGGACTATAAAATAATATTGAGTATTATTAAATAAATTTCCTTTAAGACTATTAATATTATAAAGTTTAAGCTTCGTTTAATATTAATATCGATTATATTAATATAGTTTAAATTAAATATTGAACATATCCCTAGTAAAATAAATTTTATATTCGACATTTTATTCTACCTCCTAATAGTCGATAACGATTCGGAAGATAAAGATTTATTAAAGGCTGAGTTTAACGATATTTGGGAGGAGGGTTTTATAATTACTATTATTGAAATAAAGTTAAATTTTAGGTAGAAAATTATTAACGGTTATAAAATTAACTCTAAGTATATTAAAATTATTAATTTTATTAATAAAAAGAAAGCCTTCTATTAGGCGGATCCGATTAAACTGCTTATAATTAAAGGAATACCTTTCAATATATAGGACGACTTATTGTTCTACTATACTACGAAATATTAATAGCGGCTATACGTACTAAACGCTTACGTTAAGGATATATTATATATAATTTATAATTTAAAATATTATTTCGGTATTAATAGGATAATTAAAGATTTAACTTCCTATTCGTTCTCTAAAATAATAAAGAAAGTTAGGGACTACGTTTAATATTACCCCGAATACTTTAAGAACGCTACTTTAAGGAAGAATTCTTTTAGCGAACTTAATCCTATTAACGTACCGCCTATCCTAGGCTATACTATTACAATCGACTTCGTAATCGCATTACCCGTATATTTCTAAAGTAGAATTTTTAAGGTTTTAGAAGGTGGTTTTAATATAATTATAATAATTAGTAACAAATATAATAAATATATTTTTTATATCCTAGAATAGATAATATAAATAATAAAGTAATAGGGTATAGTATTAACTACCTACTTTTTATTATGCGATTGGGGTTTACCTTCTATTATTATTTCTAATAGAGATTTTAAATTTATATCCAATTTTTAGTAAGGAGTATTTAAAGTAATAAACGTTAACTTTTAATATTTACCGCCTACTACGCTTAAATAGACAGTTTATTAGAGAGAAAGAATTAAATAATTGAAATTACTATTAGGTTCTATATCGTAGTTAGCGAAGTACCTTAATTAAATATTTTCCTAATATTATAATTTAATTTTAATATAGTATATACCAACGTTATTAATAAGTCCTTAATCGAATTACTAATAAAATTTAAGTCCTATACCCTATTAGACGTAATATTTAATTTTAAGGATAAATTTAATATTAAAGCGGTCTATATATTAAACTATTTTAAAGTAGAAATAGCTATCGCTTACGTAATAGCCGTAACTAAAATGAAATATAATAAAAAAATAATATTAGCTAAATTTAAAATTGGAGACTAAGTATATTTAAAACTATATTACGGCTACTATTTATTAGGAAAGCCCCTAAGGAAGTAGTCTTAGTAAAAAGTAGGACTTTTTAAAATTATTAGTATTAAAGGACTATTAGCGGTCGAATTCGATTTCCTAGCTAATTAGAAAAATTATTATACTATATTAATTATATAATTAATGCCCGCTCCTATTAAAGAAGATCTTTTCGGCCGTTGTCTTTAAAATTTAAATAAAGTCGTTGAAGAAAATATAAATAATAATAAGTAATACGAAATTAATAAGATTCTTAATCGGCGTAAAAGCTTTAAGTACGGTCGCCTAATCTTTAAATACTTCGTTAAATAGAAAGGATACTAGAATTAATAGAATTTATATATATTATATCCTACCCTTTTATAAAACATATTAAACCTGCTCTACGAATATAATAATATTTATCTTATTAACGAAAAGGAGTTCAAACTTAAAAAACCAAGGAAAAGGAAAAAAGTTATTATAGTATAAGAGGAACCTTTAGAAAAATAGGGAAAGGAGGTTACTAAAATTCCTAAATCTAATATCGAAATAAGGCTTCCTTCATATTACACTTAAATTACTACGCCACGTTTTTATCCCGTCTCCCTACTCTACCTTTCTACGAGAATTTACTACTTTACTATATTATTTTACAATTTATATAGCGAAATTTTATTAAATTCTTACAATTCTCCCCTACAACCTCGCGCCGCTTTCAAATATTTATAAATTGCTTTACTTTCCTTTTATTTATCTTATTCCTTTTCGCTTATATATACTCTCTTTTTCTCTCTCTTTCTCTTTCTCTCTCTCTCTCTCTTTCTTTTTCCCTCTTATACTTACCATTACTCTTTCCCAGATTCGACCGATATATATAGCGACTATTTATAGTATTCGACGAATTTATAATAAATTTTAGGAAGGATTAAAAAGCGTACGAAGCCGTAAGGCCGATTAGATCAAACTTTTATAAGAGAAAGATACTCGATAACGAGGAAGTTAAAATTGCCGTAGAAATCCCTATTAATTAATATAAAGAATATAAAGCGAACGACGAAATTAAAATTATAATTTAATTTACTAAGGACTTTAGTAGTATTCTAAAAAATTGGGACTTAAAGAATATTATAATAGTCTTCGGCTATAAATAGAAATATAATATTTAAAAGACTAATTGGTATTTAATTTTTAAGAATTTTAATAAATACGTCCTTAATAAGTAGAAGAGCATTAATTTCGGTCTAAAGTATATATTAGCGAAAAATAAAAAGTTCCTATAAATTCCGGAGCTAAACGTTTGGGCCGTAATAATAATCCTCTATTATTCGGAAATCCGTAAAATATTAGACAATAACTAGAAGGCGGAACGTTACCTTCTTAAGAATTGGAAGGAATTTAATAATAAGTATGGCTAAGATTTAGAAGTTTATATTATAGGAAATAAGCCCGGAAAGATATTTAAACTAGGTAGGAATTTATTTTATAATTTCGAATAGCGTAAAATTAATATAGAATCGTTTATTAATATCGTTATAATAATAAAAATATTAATAATTTATAATTCTTTTAATATAAAAGTAGCTCGTTTAGAAACCGACGTTAATTTATTACCAATTAATAAAGTATAGTATATTATAGGTAAAAAGTTCTAGTAGTATTAGGATATTAAAGCTTTAAAGGTTAAATAGAAGAAGCCTATTGAAAAGTTAAATGCGAACCTTAATATAACCGAACCTATTATTAATTTAGCGGTATAGAATATTAACGATAACTTAGTAAATTAAATAATTAACGACCCTATTAACAAGAATATAGCCGTTAATAAGATTATTATTAATAATACCCATTCTAAATACATTACGTCGAATAAGGAGGTTAAGAGCGAGTTAGTTGATACTATAATTATTAATATATATAAGTTAATTAAGATTTGCGGGGACGACTTCGAGTCGACTATAGATAATAATAGGGCCCTTATTACTATTGTAGAAATTAAGGTATTAATTACTATTACCGTTGCCGAAGTAAAACAAGAAATGAAGAAAGTTATAGCGGGATAGAAGAGGAAGTACGAAGAAATATAAGAGGAAATTAAAGATTTGAAGGGAAGGATTGAGGAATTAGAGTAATAGAAGAAAGTAGACGTTAAAAATCCGTAGGAATTTATTAAGGGAGTAGTATTAGAACGTATGAAGAATAAGGAAAGGGCGATTAATATTGAATAGGGAGATTTTTTAAAGATAAAAAACGGAAGATATATATTTAAATATAAGTTAGGGGAGGTATTTATTTGGGAAACTTTAATTGACGACGTTAATAAGGTAGTGTGGTAGAAGGCCGTAATTAAGCCTAATTGACGGGCGTTTATATATATATAGCGATGAGGATATTGCTATTTTTTCTCTAAGAGGGGTATTAATGCGTAGTTTCCCTTATAGAGGGACCCCCCTGCCTACTGCGCTTGATGTAGAGTAGGCATATATTATATATATATATATATATAGCCGTGCGCATTGACGTACTGATTCTAGATCTCTCCTAGAATTAATAATAACATTATAATCACGTTGACGCGCTACGCTGATCTCATTATACGGTTTCTATGTATCAATAATACTGGGCGTTCAATTTTATTATTAGGACGGGAAATTCGTATATAGTTTGACGTTTTATTATGCTCCCCCTATTTTTCTAGTAGAAGATTCGTATATAATTCGATATTTATCTTCTATTATACTATAAGTTTTACTTCCTACGGATAGACAATTATCTTAAATTTATTTCCTAAGGGTATATTAATGCCCGATAGATTATATTAGTTTTTATAATAAGGGATATAAATAGATTCGCAAAAGGTTATTATATATTAGGTATTTATAGAGTACTTTAATATAAGGTATAATTATTAGTTTTAATTAAATGCTTACTAATAGAATTATATTATATTTATTTTATATTTATTCCGCTTGCGCTATAATATTATTCGTTAATTACTTCTACTTCTATTTCTAAATTAATATACCCGACGGGACTTAGACGGGACTTCTTTAATATACTTTATAATAAGTATATTCCTACTTAAATACGAACGGCTCGGGATAGGATTAGAATAAAATTATATAATATTTTAAAAATCGTTTTCGAATTAAATAATTATTAATAATATTCGCTCTATTAAATAATAAATTTACTATTAAGCCAGAAATTATACTTATTATATATAGATATTAATTAGTATTATTCTATTAAGTAACAATTAGTTATTTAGCAAAGTATTCTATGCAATTTTTATAATTATAGCGGTAAGTCTATTATTAAGCGAGAAATTATATTTATTATATATAGATATTAATTAATTTTGTTCTATTAAATAATAATTGGCTATTTAGTAAAGTATTCTACGTAGTCTTTATAACTATAATGGTAAGTTTGCTATTAAGCGAGAAATTATATTTATTATATATAGATATTAATTAGTTTTACTCTATTAAATAATAATTAGTTATTTAATAAAGCATTCTATTAAATCTTCAATACTATTACCTAATTTTACTATATTAAATAATAAGTCTACTATTTAATAAAGAAAAATTAATATTTTATATAGCTTTTAATAAAATTTACTATATTAAATAGTAATTAACCGTTGTATAGATAATTATATTTAGGTTATAATATTATTTAATACTTTTATACTATTTCGCAGCAGTTTAATCTTTAACGTCGATAAATATTAGAGATTTTAGAATAATATTGACAAAATAGGATATACGCGGCAAATTTTCTGGCCGATCCGATTACCCAGGTTGGCAACGTGCGAGTGTTCGGCGTTGAGCGTCTTTCATACCCAAAAAACCATATTATCCGACGACATGTATATGCAGGGCATATAATTTACTGCCCTCGTAGAAATCTTGAAAAATAGGCTGGAAACCCTATGTTCTACCCTTGTTTGGTGTATTTCTGCCTGTTGTATACCATAGGCCTGTTTTTACCCTGTTCTCAGACCCGGGGTTCCCTCTATAGGAGATGGCCTCACCACGATGCCATCCAATTCTTTCTCAGGACAGTGGTCGACGGATTGATCGATGTTTTCAGTCTCATGTCTCTTTGTGGCCATGCCGGTCACCTACTGTCACGGTGACAGATGGCGCTATCATCAACTGCGTCAGTGCCCTCCCAACAACCTCTCCTACTTGAAAGATGTCAGATTGGCACGTAGGGTAGAGATCAAAAGGTATGCAGTAAAAAGTAATTAATTCTAGTAATCCTTATCTCTATCCTTCTCGAGAATTACCAAAGTTTAAGTACAAGATCTAAAAATACTAGAAAACTAGTCCTTATATGGTAGTATTATCAAATAGTTCAAATATCGAGTCATAAGTATGAAGAGATCTCTATACCGTATATATAATATATAAGGTTATCCAGACAAGGAGGCATATACTAGACTAGAAGTCTGGCCATCTATGCATACCCTAATAATCTAACACACCCCCTCAACTAAAGATCTCAAGGTAAAGTTAGAGAGAAAATAACCATTAAATATATAAAACTATTCCCAAATCTTAATTGTCTACTACGTCTAAATCCAATATAAAACCTTTATCTTAATCCTTCTTATCTTTTAAAATATCTTTAATAGTTTCCATTCCTAATATTCTTCTAAATTCTATATATTTATCTATTAATAAGACTTTTATTAGACTATCTATTAGCATTTTCTTTATTTTATAATAATCGACTTTAATAGATCCTTTTTAAATCTCCTATTATAACTAATACTTATAAATATTAATATAGCGCAACTTAGTAGTTAGGTTATTATTTTCAACGGTAATAAAGCGGATCGTTTATTAATTATTATATTAGATTATAGGAGTTGGATTAATAAGGTTTACTAATCTCTTAATTAATTTAGCTGTAAAAATCGCTTCCTTAGCAATAAATCTTAAAATTAATAATTCTACTTCTATTATTAAAGTTATAATTATTGCTTGCTTAGTAGCTCCTTAATATATAAACCCCCCAAATAATCTAATCGTAAAGCTTTATAAGTTCTTACGGTCGAAGCGGTTATTTGTAAAGGAAGTATTTAATATTATTTCGAATATATTGCCACCCCTTAAAGCTATAGCGAATTTTCTAGTAGTATAAAGGTAGTATAATATTTTATTTATAGCCTTATAATAATTTAGCCCGGGGTTATAATAGTAACGAATTAATCTACTTATTACGAAGGCGATATTTAGTCTAATAATAATTGCGGCGTATAATATAGAGCCGATCTTGATTTAATACTAATAGATAAATTTCCTTAAAGCCTTATTCTTATAGGGTATTAATTCCTAGTTAATTATAGGAATAAAAGTAGTACGTTAATCGTTAGTAAGGGCGTAAATTTTTTTAAGATACAATCGTTAGGACAACTATATTTTCCTTTACTTTCGGTTCTTAATTATTTCGATACTAAAGAACTATTGCAACTTATTTCCCCTAGTAAAGTAATACTGTTATTTTAAATCGGTTATATATTATTTAGCTTCTGCCTCTCATTTTTTAGGATAAGTGAAAATAATATTATTTATATAATAGAAGATAAAAATACCGTTTTTAATAAAAATATAAGGCTCTTCAAGGATAAATTTAAAGCTATTATCGGTAAAAATACTAGTTAACTTTCGTTATTACAATAATAAAAATTTTTGTAATCTATAGAGTGCTTTATAAAATTGTAAAACTTTACTTTCTTTTTAATACCCTAGCGGCATTTTTATAAAAACTTCTTTATTAAAATTAGCGTTAATAAAAGTATTAATTACGTCGTATTATATAAATTCGAAATTAAAACGAATAGCGATAGCTATAATAATTTAAAAAGAACGCCTAACGAATATTAAAGTATACGTTTCTTATCCTATCTTTTACTACTAATCTCCTCGTATAACGAATTTTATTTTAACCTTTTTAAATTTACTATTCTTGAAAAACTTATATAGGTATACCCATATATAATCGAAGATTTACTTACTTCGAACCTTAGGTTCGTTACTATTGACTTCAACTTAAGTTTTTATCTTTTAATGACTTTTCAAGTGTTTTTATTCAATATTAAAGAATTATTATCGAAAAAGGTAATTATTAAGGTTTTAATATCGTTTTAGTAGTAGTAGAAGGTTGTGCCGATATATAATATTAAATTTATTGTTTTTAATAAAGCAATTAAATTAGGTTTTCGTAATAATATCCCCTTTATAGAGGGCGGTAAGCTAATATAGACGGCCGGCGTTAAATGCTACCTTCCAAAGGGTAAAACCTTCTATAATAATATCTTTTAAATAGTTATTTTAAAAAAGACTAGAGAAGAAAAATAATAGAAGTAATATATTAAGAAGAGAGGGATAGTTGAGGATATAATTAAATAATATTTTTATCACGTCGTAACGTTTTATTCCCTATATTTCCTCATCGTCCTCCTAATCTAATAGTAAAATAAAAAATTATTCTAAGAGTTCGTTTATATTAATATCCTCAAAATCTACTCGGCTACTAAAGTAATTATAGGTTTTTTAGGGTTAGTCAATTTATATAAATAAATTTATAAGTTCGTCAAAAGTAATTTTAAGAGTAGTTCTTTCCTTTAATACGTCCCTTATAAAAGTAATATTTTTATTAAAGATTATATTTCTCGTATTAATTATTTAATTAATATAAAGGTTCTAAATTCGATAAATAGAGGAAGATAAATACCCGATAAAATAGCCGATCTATACCTTTAAATTATATTTTTTTTACCTTTCTTTTTTAAATTGGACAGTAGTAATTATAGTATAAGTTTTATAATTATAAACCCTAAAATATAATAAATCTAGTTTATATAAAGTTATAAAACTACGTTAGCGGATAATAATTATATAAAAACATTTGTATAGGGATTTCTAATTATAGAAATAGCGAGGGGATTTATTAGCGAAATATATAGTTGTAAAAGTAATTTCTAACTATATATCTTCTAGGATCTTTAAACTTTAAGCTATTGCCCTCCCTTTCTCTTTAATTATACCCCCTAAACGTTTAGCCCCGCTATTTTAAACCTAAGTATTAAATACGTAAACTTCGATTTAAATTCCTTTAATAGCGAAGAAATCTTCTATAGTTTAAAATCTAATAATTTCGTTATTGTATTCGACGTATTGTAATTTAATATTATATCGGTTTTCGAAAATAATAAATAAGTCGGTTAGAGTAATAATAAAAAATATTACTATCTTATCTTTAAAATAATAATCCTAAATATAGCCGGTATACTGATGAATAATAAATATAACGCTAGTATAACTTATTTTACTAAGTTCGAAGTCGAAAAAATCGATAGCTAATCTTTCCCCTAAATTATTACCTCGTAATTTATACCGTCGTATAATTTACCGTTTAATCTTTAAAATAATATACGTATTATATTAAATAATTAATAGTCCCTTGAAGTATATTCTTTCAACATTATAAAAATAACTAAGCATTTAAGAACTATAGTAGCCAAAGCGATAATATTAAAAGTAGCTACTCTTCTTATAGTATTTACAATTAATATAGGAATTAAATTAATTCTTTCTTATAAAGAAATTAGCCCGTATTTTAATAAAGGGGAAAATTTCGAAAATTATTTAACTATATTATATAAATAATTTACAAAAAAATATATAATTTAAAGATTATAAGTAATTATTAAATAATTTATAATTTTAATAATACCTTTACTATTATAAGAGCTAAAGAAATACAAAATTAATTATAAAATCTAATATAAAAACTATATCCTTTAGCCTTAACCTCTTTAAACCGTTCTTCCCTTAAATAGTAATATCAATCGTTCTATATCCTTAAATTAGTAAAGTTAAATTACCAACCTAAAGAACTTTTTTATAAAAGGTTCGTCGAAATAAAATAAAGCGGGAGATTTCGTTAAAAACGTATATCGAATTTCTAGAGTCGAGAATTACGCAATTTTTAAGTAGGTAAATTATATTTTCGCCTTCCCCTATTTAGAAGGTTACCTAATTAATATTAAAAGTAGTATAATAGACGTCTTCGTATACGGGTTAATTTTAAGAATTATCGTTATTAATATTATTAACTTCCTAATCCGCTTAATAATTTTCGTTGCTATTAAAGTCGTTACCAAATTCCTCTATAGAAGGAATATTATATTACTTTACTAATTATTTATAAAAGACTTCGATTTTACAGCGGAACTAATTATTAATTTAAAGATTTTTCTTAATAATCTTATAAATATCCTAATTTCCTTTCTAATTAGCTTTTACTAAATAAGGGAAAAAATACTAATATTTCTTAAATAAATAAACACCTCGCTTATAAACTTTAACAAAGAAAAGATTCAACTAAATTAATTCATTTCCTCTTATTTTAATTTAATTTATTTTAGTAGGAATTCCTATTATTAACTTTACTTTTATTTAAGGTTAATTTAAATCTAAAACCTCCCCTCTTAATATTTTAAACTTTATTTATTAATATAGTAAGGGTCTTTTTATAAATTCCTATCTTTCGAAAATTTCTGGAGATTATACGAAAATCTAGTACGTTCTCCTTAATTTGAACGAAGTAATAACGGTTAACGCCGGCTACCTATAAGGGGCGGACTATACTAAAATATATAAATAAGTCGTTAAATTAAGCGTTGGCTTAAATAATTTTAAAGATTTTATAGCGCTTAACTAGTATTATAAAAGTATCCTATCCGTCAATCCACTTTACTATACTTTTTTTAAATATTTTATTAAAGGTTTTAAAATAATTATAGTAAACCCGACGAATATTTATTTAAATATTAATAGGGCGGTAATTATATATTCATTTAAAAGTAATAAATTAGGCTAAAATTAATTTTAAAATTTCGAAAGCGCTAACCTTCAATTTAGGGCTAACAATCTCTTATATTTAAATTCTAATCTTACTATTATAAAATTTAAAATCGCTAACGATTTTATACTATAAACTATTAGAATTTTAATCGTTAAAAAGTTAATTTTTACTAATTTAAATAAGGTTAATCGGGGATACTAATAGGTTTCTAGTCTAATCCTTAATAGATCTACTAGTAATTTTAGTAATATAGGGTATTTAAGTGCCTTTTTAAATATTTAAATCGGCAGAAATCGTTATTAAAGGTATTATTATAAAAGATAATACTATTATTCGAATTATAAAGCAAAGAGTAAATATAGTAGAAGAAGAATAATTAGTATCGTTTATTCCTTTAAAAGTATTTAAATAAACGTATTAAAGGGTACTATTTTTCAATTTCGTAATATTTATTTATATTAAGGTAATATAAATAATTACCGTAGTAGAGAGAAGATATAAGGATAAGGATTATCTATTGAAAATAGGGGCTAGTTTTTTACCTAGGAAGTAATTAATTAACTAATACCCTTCGGCGAGACTAAGAAATTCGTTTTCCCAATCCCTATACTTATTAAGTATATTAAAATAAGGACGGGAAGTCTTAATAGAAAAGTTAATAGTAGGAAGAGTTATTATAATTATTTTAATTAATAATACTAATATAGAAGGTAGGTAAGATATAAGTACTTCTAAATAGTCTTATAATATAACGATATAATATTCAAACTATTAATTATTAAATTAGTACGTAGGGTAGAGATCAAAAGGTATGCAGTAAAAGGTAATTAATTCTAGTAATCTTTATTTCTATCCTTCTCGAGAATTACCAAAGTTTAAGTACAAGATCCAAGGATACTAGGAAACTAGTCCTCATACGGTAATATCGTCAAACAGCTCAAATATCGAATCATAAGTATAAGGGAATCTCTACACCGCATATACAGTATATAAAATTATCCAAACAGGGAGGCACATACTAGACCAGAAGTCTGGCCATCCATGCACACCCTGATAATCTGACAAAAGACGTAATCAAGCTCAAGTGGAACACGGTCCATAATTGGGTGGTCCATATGCCGCTAGGCAGATAGTGTGGATGGCAACCCACGCTGCTAGTGTACCATTGTTTTCGAGGTCGGTAGTATCCGCAGCGAGAGTTTGTACTTTTTCGACCTGGTCCTGACACATCCCGAGACAACAACAGAAGCGCAGCATCCTCCCAATCACGCTCTTGGACGCAGTCGTCTGTTGTCTCGGTACATACAGTCACTTATAGTATGTAGTGTAGAGGTAGAGGCAGACGGGAGGTTCGTGCTTGTAATCCATCCGGTGCATCTTCTCCCTCATTACTCTAATATCTGCCGGTTGCTGGTTTCAGTCACCTGAGCGATCGCCTACCTACATACAGCGGCAGTTACGACTTGTCACGCAGTTGAGGATTCTATGTTATGCCCATGGTCATGAGTGGGCGAGTCCAACGTCGAGGAGGTAGGTCCGGATGGCACCTCTTTAAACATCGAGCCTGTCACTTCCCAACTTGGAACAGTCGGAAAAATGGAGATATTCTGGCAACGGAAAGGTGAACATGAAGAACAGGGCATGCCATTTCCCGCCATTCCGCCTATCCTCCAGACCCATCACGATCCCCATCTCATTGCCCATCGGCCTATGATTCTCTTCCGCCTTATCCACCCTCGACTCGCCCTCACATCCCTGTCCCTTTCTAGAGTCTCTTCGTTCTCTGCAAGAGTCTTTGGCCCGCCCTCCCTGGTACGTCGGCGGATCCACAACGTCTACATCTTGTCATTATTTTCCTCGAGTGTCTAACTCGTCATTCTTTCTTTTCACCTCGTCTTCTCGCTTGCCCATTTCTCTCGCTTCCTTGTCCTCTCTCCCATATCTATCCCTGACTATACGCTCTCGACATCGCATAAAGCAACATCTTTCTCTTTCCCATATCATGCGCCGTTATCGCTCATAGCGTCGCCACTACGTCCGTTTACCTGATAGCCGCATACCACTACATCCCTACATCCCGTTTTCGAACTTTACCGTTGATGCGAAATAAACATATTTTCTGGCCATATCCACCGCCTTTCGCAATTGTCTCTTCGGCAGCACCAAAGACACATCGCCAGGACACCCGTATCTCTGCGTTCCCCACAAACCGGCCATGCCGTTCACCAATCCCTTCACTTCGGTGACAGGGAAGCATGCCTACACTTACTTTGACATTCGGTATGCCTTGACGCCGCGCCCTGCAGTTTGCACTTTGACCTTGCGCCCAAGACGGTAGCTAATCCAAGGTCATTTAGACTTGAGAATGACTTCATCGTCTTCCGCGGCAATGAGCACGAATCTGCTGGCCAATTATTGCAGGGTACCGTTGTGCTATGCCTACCAGCGCCGTTGAAAATCGAAGATGTCCATTTAAGGTTGACGGGATCTCTGCACATGAGGTAGGTGCATAGAATGGAGTCCAGAGTTCAAATGTCAGATGGAAGCTAACAGGTGATGCCCAGTTGGAACGACCCTCGAGTCACTGCCGCCGGAATATCAAACCACAAGATCGACCGCACAAGCACGATATACTCGCACCGATGGAAGCCCTTCGTCGGCGTCGGCGCTGAAAGCCAGTCTATCGGTAGCCCCAATGGCCTCATGACCAGGGGTGTTACGCTACCCGCCGGAAATTACGAATGGCCCTTTGAGCTGATGCTGCCGGGAGACATGACTGAGAGTGTCGAGGGTCTCCGCGAAGCGAGTCTCACCTACAAACTTAAGGCTACGGTAGCACGAGGCAAGCTGGCCTACGATCTCCACGCCTACAAACGTCTGCGCATCATCCGAACACTCGACCCGTCTACCCTAGAATTTCTTCACACCATGAGCGTGGAAAACATCTGGCCGAACAAGGTTGAGTACTCGATCATGATTCCCAAGAAGGCTGTTGTTTTTGGCAGCACAATTCCTTTGCAAACCAGGTTTACGCCTCTTTTAAAGGGCCTGGAGCTGGGAGAGATCACCATCAGACTGCTGGAGGTTCATGACTTCATGATTCAGTCACATTCAGGTTACGGTATGCGCGAGCACAAGAAGGAGCGGGAAGTCTCGGTTTGGAAGATCCCGATCGAGAGGGAGAAGCACTGGCAAGATGTCATCGAGGATACTGGACAGGAAGGATGGGTGATGAACACAGGGCTCGACTTGCCACGGACGCTAGGCAAATGTGTGCAGGATGTCAACGCTCACGGAATCAAGGTGCGCCACAAGTTGAAGGTGGTGCTCGCTCTACACAACCCGGATGGGCATATTTCGGAACTTCGCGCAACCTTGCCTGTTTCGATCTTCATCTCCCCCAACATGCCATTGGATGAAGAGGGCAACCTGGTGAGGCAGATGCCTAATGGGACCACGCCTGGGGATGTGGTTGCCGCTCCTCCTCCAAGGTACGACGAACATACACTAGACCAGCTCTACGAAGATATGGAACCCATGGGCCTGCAGACTCCGGCTGGCATGGCGAGCCCGTTGTACGGCCACTCTCGCGCAGGATCGGTCGAGAATCTCGCAGCATTACTTCACAGCCATAGCACGGCGGTCCCCCCGGCAGCACTCACGTCTAGGTTACAGAGTATGTCCCTGGAGCGTTCGAGCCGCAGCACCTCGTGGCATGATGGAGATTCGGAGGCTGCCACACCGAATAATGGCCCCATGGACAGCGTTCACAGTTCGGCTCTTCCGTCGGCACCCCTAACACGGCAGAACAGCGACGATAATATCGTTGCCGGGGCCATGTCGGGATATCATACGCCAGAGCACTTGGACTTTTCGGGCATAATGGAGCTCAGCAAGGTCCCGAGTTACCACACGGCGGTCAAGACACCAGTTCGGCCCATAATGTACCCCGAGGGCACGGTTCTGCCTGACTACGTGGCTGCGACAGGCGCTTCTGGGACAACCACTCCTGGGTCGCCAGAACTTGGTCACTCAGAGACTGGTGATGGTGCAAGCAAAGTGGAAGAGCGTAGTTTCGTTCCGGAAGCGCCGCGGCGCAAGTCAACGCGGTCGCGGCTCGCCTTCACGCTCTCGCACATCCCACACATCCATCACTCGCATTCACACCACCACGGTCACTCCCCTTCAGAGTCTGAAGATCGCAGACGGCACCCGTCGATGATGCAGGCCAATTGAGTAGAGGTTTGCCGGGGCATGTGTTTCTTTCGCGATCAGAACCCGTGGTGATCTAGCTTGTTCTTGGCTGGTCAAATAATTACGCATACTTGCACGGAGTTTAGGTTAGGATGGCGACAAAGGGCTTCTTTTGGTTATTGGCTTTTCTCTTTTTCGTTGGGCGCGTATGATTTGGGAAAACAGCGGACTGGGAACGGCGATTGGTGATAGAACTGGCTTTTACAGGAGCATACTTGTTGGGAGATGCCCGCACTTTACTACCATCTACATAGAATCTGATACCCCCTTCCTCAAAATGGACAATGCCGAGTACTTACTCTTAACAATATACAAAAAAGAACATCTCTACTAGCTGTCGACATGTTGTTACACCTGATCAAATTCAAGGCCGGAAAAGAATGTCATTGTCTAGCAATTTGAAGCCATGTGATGAGATGCGATGTAACGCAGTGTAACCCGACCATGTCGCGACATGCGACAAGATAACGGCGGGCGCGCCGCTCGAATTGGATATGGGGGAGGACGGCTTCGGGTCAGGATGTCCTACCGGTGCCCTACCGTTGTTTGACAAGAGTCTTGTTTAGGCTATGCCGCGCCATACGTCATTTGAGACAGATTTGCATCGCCGCCGTCAAGGCCATGGTGGTATTCTTGACAATCGCGCTCATCTCATTTCCTATCCTCTTCTGCGTGGTTACCCCAGAAAGCACCGAAAACTTAATCGACAATCTTTGGCTTCGCACGTTGGAATAGCGACTATCAATGCATGTACAGATGAAGCATGCGAGGATCATGAAAAAAAGTGGACAAGACACCAAGGCTCTTCAACCCCGCCACATCTCCACGGGAGAGAGGAGCAACTGGATTGGGGAGGACAATGCCCCACGGCCAAGACATACGTCATACCATCTACGATGATCCGCGCAGGGATGAATCGACCTGTTCGGCTTCAGCTTGAGCTTTCGCGGTGCCCTCTTTTGGGAAGCTGCCAATCATCGTGAGGTGTGGAATCGCGCTCGCAAGGTGCCCAAAAGTGTCGCAGGGGTTTTTTTTTTTTTTTTTTTTTCCCTTTTTTTTTTTTTTTTTTTTCCACTGCGCTGCACAATGCACATGGCCCATTTCAGCCTGTACAGTCAGCACCCCTGTAAATGCAACACACTCTGGGAGCAACGCCCCTGCAATTGCAACAGTAACTCCCAAAACACCCCTTTTTATAAGGGGAAGCGCAAACCTGCAATTGGCAATAGTAAAAACAGGGATTTGCTCTCAAGTTTGTATAGTAGAATGTAAAAAGCGGGTCTAGTAGAGGGTAAATATTACTTGGTATACTTGTTTTGGTGTATCTTTTTTGACGGGTTGGAGAGAAAATAGTCTGCGCATAGTACTACTTAGAGCAACACCCCTGTAATTGCAACACCTGGGGCCAGATTTTGGGTGTTGCTGGAGCTAGGATGCTGACTGTACCTCGCTGCACCGATGCTGCAGGGCTCATCGCAAGAGGCGTTCCACTTATGCCGGCCGATTGGCGAATGGGCTGAGACGGTCACAATCTCCAAGTCTCTCTAAAAGATCCACCTTGTGTGAACTGGACACTGCACCGCCCAGCTTGCTTGGGGGTTTGTGAAGCGACACTCCTGCGAGGTTGGACCAAGAAGGATCCCCTCCTTTACAGGGTCTGGATGACTTCATCCACATTGTCCTCCTGCGCGCCGACTCAGCTGGGTCACCCACTTGCACAGGGTTGGACGAACACCTCAGGCTGTGAACCCAGCCGCTTGGAACTCGCTTTAAACCCATCCTTGCTCCTTTCTTGCGTGATCTTTTTAAGGCGAGTACAACTTTGGCAGAAGTCTTGCTCTTTCTAAACTATAGGGTTTCTGCGACTGTATTCCATACCACGATAATCAACAAACCACTGCGAGTAACCACATCTGCAGAGCAGACATCTATACAACCTTCACTTGACTCGCGACAAGAGCAAACTCTTTTTTTTTCTAAGTGGAAAAGGAAAAAAAATAAAAACAGCGCAAATCATGTCCGCCAACGCGTCGGCAGTGCCCTCGAGGCAAACAACAATGACAAGCACCGCCGGCGATGACTTGGCCATTCCCGAGTTCGATCCCAACAGCGTACGCCTCTAAGCCCTTCGCTAGATCTTGCCCACCTACACGGCGAACGTCACTAACACGCTTCTTTCCCAGACCGCCGGTATTCTTGTCCAACGTCTCCGAGCATGGAAGCACGCCGTCGCCTACCTCGAAGACTACGTCGAGGCCGTTGAGAAGGTTCACCACTCTCAAGCTAAGGAATACGAGAAGGTCTTGAAGGTAAGGGAGCCCGCTACAAGCACATGGTTCTGTATCGCGGCCCTGTTATGAATATACTTACATCGTTCGGCAGACCATTTCCCACCCCCTGAGGGAAGGGGATCACTTCTCCCAGCTTTCCACCAATGTCGCCGGTGTCGCGACCATGTTCGAGGTTCTGCGCGCCAATACCCAAGGCATGATCACCAGCAACGTCGAGACGCAGAAGAAACTCAAGGAAACCGTCCTCCACGACCTGAAGAGCCTGCACAACGAAATCAAGGACTATTCCAAGAGGCTCTCTCACGGCCTGAACAAGGGCGCTAAGGCAGTCGAGAAATCCCGCAACACGACTCAAAAGCATATCGAGCTGCTCGGCCAGCACGTTGCCTCCTTCGGAGCGAGCGGCGTCGAGCTCACTCCGGCCGATGATCCCTATGTTCTTCGCCAGGGCGTCATCTACCGCCTCTACAACCAGATCCAAGATGAAAACGTCCATCGCACCGAACTCATCACCGCCCAAGCCCAGTTCAAGGATTTCGAGGTCAAGGTCGTTAAGTGCATCCAAAAGGCCATGGAGGACTTGAACACGCTCGCCGGTGGTCATGCCGAGCATATTCGTAGTCTCTACTCCCAAGTGCTCCAGACCGCCCAGAACATCCCGCCCGAGTTCGAGTGGCAGGAATTCAGGGCTCGCAGGGCCGACGTTCTCGTTAACGAAAATGAACCGCCTCGTGAACTCGAACACCTCCTTCCCCTGGTTCCCAACAACGATAACCCCTCTACCAAGGCGCTCATCGAAGGCTCGCTCGACCGCAAGTCTCGTAACAAGCTCTCGTGGGGCTACAGCACCGGCTACTACGTCGTTACCCCTGCCAGGTACCTCCACGAATTCAAGGACAACGATCCCAAGCGCAAGGATCCCCAGCCTGAACTCAGCATTTACCTGCCCGATGCCATCATCGGCGCCCCCAACGGCGAGAAGTTCCACGTCAAGGGCAAGGACAAGTCCAAGGGCATCACCAGCAAGTTGGCCGGCACCTCGGAGTTGCAGTTCAAGGCCCACAGCGTCGCGGAAGCCCAGAAGTGGTTCGATGTCATTAGGAATGTCACCAGCGCTCTTGGTCCTGGCGTAGCCACACCCCTCACCACTCCCACCCCGGACGTCGAGGACAAGAGGCTCGAGGCTGCGACCAACAACCTGACCCTGAACGAGGCTCAGACCCTGCCACCGTCGCCCCATGAGACTGGTGTGGTTTCCAGCCCGACCAACATTTCACCTGTTGATGCCAAGGCTCCTGTTGCCACCGCTCCTCCTACTTATGCTGCTGCGGGTGACGCGAAGGCGCCTGCTGCTGCCCCGGAGAAGGGTGCTTTGCCTAACTAGTAGGGTGGCATTCACCTAGGAATCGGGTCTAATTATGATGATGATGGGAGCCGAGAAGATGAGGCAAGAACTGATGTGATACGCCAAAAAAAAAATGAAAACAAGAACCCTGTCATGGAAACCCAAAAAAAAAAAAAAAAAAAAAAAAAAAAAAAAAAAAAAAAAAAAAAAATTGGAGGGGGGGAAACAAAGAACAAAAAAAAAAAATAAAAACAAAACCACACCAAGACGGGGGCCAAAAGGCGCCCCCCAAAGCACAGAAGTGGA
>MU839246.1:0-39724 GCA_030685235.1 Copromyces sp. CBS 386.78
ATGTTTATATTATATATTTCTTATAAATAATTATTCCTATTTATATAATATAATTTAGACTTATAAATACGTTAAATAAAATCTCCTAGCTTGGGCAAAATGGGTGTTTCACTGTCTTCCGTGGGTATAATCCAGCTCCGCCCAAGGAAACACTATTTTATAATTCTACGTATTCAACTTACCTTCCTAAATTGCTACCGGCAATTAGAATTGGAATTAGAATTAGAATTAGAATTAGAATTGGAATTGGAGCTGGAGCCGGAGCCGGACAGCGCTAGGGCAGGGACTGGTAGGCGGACCAGTAGGCGGACTAGTAGCGCCGGATAATGCCGGGAAGAACTGGACGGGGGGGATTGTACCTACCTAGTACCATATCAGAAGCAATAAACTGTATAGATCTACTGATATTCCTATACGTAACTATTTCATTTGATTAATAAACAGGTTAATCGCTATTTTTTTTAATAGTAATTTAAAGTAGTAGTTATTTTTAAAATAGGTTATTTTTATTAATAATTATCTATAACGACCGTTACTAAGGCAAGTAATTAAATATACTTTCTATTATATAAATTAACGGATAATATAGGTATTTACTAATTTAATTCACTATTAGTTACATCGATTACTAGTTTAGTTCACTACTAATTATATTGATTATTAATTTAATTTACTATTAATTTAATTCACTATTAATTACGTCAATTATTAGTTCAATTCACTATTAATTTAATTCACTACTAGTTAAGTTGAATATTAGTTTAATTAAATATTAGTTAAATTGAGTATTAATTGTATTGACTGTTAATTGTAGTAGTAATTAAATAATTGAATCGTTTATATAATAGTTATTGATTTGAAATAGCAGTATTATTGCTAGTTATATTAATAAGAAGCTAGTTTATATAATTATATTAATATAGATATTTTAGTTAATTATTTATTTGGATTATTGCAGGCCTTATTGGTAATTAGCTAGAATTATTATAATATTTTTCAATAAATATTATAATTAACATATATTTTAATTAACTATCTATTGACGTAATTATTGGTAGTACAAGCTTCTAATAAGGATATAGCTGCTATATCTGCAGGCGGCTGAAATTTTTTAAGCTATCGCTAGTACGGCTTTTTTATATAATATTTTAATTTTTATAAACCGTATTACACCAGTCTCTATACCGCTTACCACCCCCCTATAAAACTAGGTAAGTTGACAAAGAGTGGCATTGATAAGGCAGGAGCAGCAGCAAGCCGAATGGAACCGCCCGCTTGCAGCATGCTACCTCTAGATAAGCTGATGTGGGAATTCGCGGCAGGTCCAGTACCTCTAAGGTAGTCGTGATGCAATTGAAGATGGAGGCAACCTCCTTCCCTCCCTGTGGGAGCAAAGTTTTTGCCGTGGCTAGTCGACTTATCGCGTGCTTCACGAAAATGTTTTCATCGACTTCTCCCACTTCCTCCTGTACTACCCTACTACCACATCGCCCTCATATCTCCATTACCTATCTTTATCCACGCTCCCACAATATCCAACCTATCATCACCCCAAAATCCGTTTGCACAGGACATCAATGACATCTTCCAACAACTCCACCTTGGAACCCTTCTTCAACGTACACGAACGACTAGTCAGCCACCTCCGTCTTGCGCAATGGATTCTTGGGCGGGAGGCGACAGAGTGGGCGACAGAGTGAGCGAAAGCGGTACTCGCCGTCATGTGCCCATCGTTAGCACTAGAGAGCCATCTGAGCACCTATCTCCCAGGGCCAGTCACCGAATCGACTCCCAACAGCCAGAAGAACGTCGAGACACGGCATTCACTTCTCACCCAGACAAGGATGAAATGCACGAGACCTTCGCGGACATTGATCTGGGACCGGAGCTGGAGAAGCAGGGTGTGCCGCCTCGTCCCAGCCGGAGGGCCCGTGCCAGAAAATATTTCACCCACGCAGCTTAGTGGCAGCAAGAGTTCTGGTACGCCATTATATGCGTCCTCACAGCAATGGGGCTGGTGATCCTCCTCAGATACTACGACAACCAGCTTGTGCCTGAACTGGGTGTCGGCGTACAGTTCGACTCGGTCCTCATTGTCATGGTCACAATCTTCCGCATATCACTCATGGGTTTCGTTGGCTCTTGCCTAAGCCAAGGTGCATGGCTTTGGGTATCGGAAATATCACAACAACGCTACAACCACGATGCGCTTCTGTCGGACTTCAGCGTCTTTGACGGATCGTCTCGGGGCATGCGAGGCAGCTTGAAGTTGCTCTGGCGGATGAAGCTCAAACATCTGGGGTGTCTTGGTGCACTTATCATCATCCTGTCCCATTGGTTCGAGACCTTCAGCCAGCAAATGGTTCTCTTTGAGCAGCGTCCCCGAATTCTCAACCGTGGGTATGGTCCAGCACCACCTCCTCCACGATCAGAGGTCTAGGACGCCTACATGAGGCGAGGAGGCTACCTTGGAGACTTGGTACCATCGCTCTCGACAAAGGCAGCCATCTACAGTGGCATCATCTCAACCGAGATGCCCCGACTCCCCGTCTCCTGCGAGACCGGAAACTGTTCTTGGCCAGTGTTCCCAACTCTGGCGGCCTGTGGAGAGTGCATTACAGTCAACAATGTTTCGTCAACTTGCAATGAAACCTCACGCATGTGCACATACAGCGTCGACTCCGGTAATACACTAGATGTCCCCATGGATCCAGCGGCCGAGTTCAACATTTTCAAAGTAGCTCCCTCCAACGGAACATCTCATCCAATCAAGTCGACAAATCGGGCCTACTTCTCGGTTTTTGACATGCTCTCCCTCGTCCAGTCTGAGGATCAGGGATTGTCGGTCACGGGTTCCGAGTGTGCCTTATGGTTCTGCGTCCAGAGTTTTAAGCTCCTGGTCTTTGATGGAACGCACAACGAGACCAAGGTCGGAAACTGGTCCACGACGGAACTTGCACATGGTGGCAATCTCCACGGCGCTGGATATTCCTTCATCGGCCTGCCCGAGAATATGAATGCTGACCACACGACGACCTATTCAGTATCCAATGAGGCGATAACGGCTTTGCGAACGTTCATGGCTGATATAACGAGTGGAGTGGTCCGCGCCGACACAAACATGTTAGATTACTCCTCGGATTGGGTCGAGGCCATGTGGAACGCAACCAATAACCTGGAAGCCTGGATGGAGAGCTTCACGGAAGCCATGACGGCCGAGTTTCGCATCAATGGGAGACTCTCCAACGGATTAGGCGGTACCAAGGTTTATGCTGGATCTGCCACTCAGCTTGCCCCTTTCATCAGAGTCCAGTGGTGGTGGATGTTCTATCCCGGCTGCATGTTACTCATTAGTTTCTACTACTTCTTTCGCACCGTCGTTATCAGTGCTCGTCATGGCGTATCTGCCTGGAAAGGAGACGCGTTGCCCATGCTGTTCGTCCGAGTCGACGACAATATCCATGCTCACGTTGGGGATGGCATGGACGTGCCTGGTGGCTTGATGGATAGAGTTGGGAATATCCGGATTGCCATGTACAGGGATGAAGACGGACAATGGAGATTCAGGTCGACCAGAGATGACCCTAAAGAAGCCTAGCCAAAACGCGATGTTGGTTACTGAGGCTTTCAATTGTCAACAGTGTCTCAGCTGCTCGGCGATACCAGCCACCCACCAGCACCCTCTCCTACACACTCAACCATGCAGAATGGCGTGTTAAACTGGAAACCCTGGCACAGCTTTCCTACTGAGAAGTGCCTCTGGAAGAGTCGAAGCCGCTGTGTAAGCTCCTTTTCTAGTATACCAGGATGAATGACAAATACTTGACAGCCTGGATAACTTAACGAGAGAGTGATTTTAATAAGGTGTGTTCTGTAACCTTTGGTCACACGCCCTAGGAACCGACTCCATACCACTGGGTCATTGCAAGGATGAACAAGAACAACCTGAAGGCCTTTCAAATACCATCGATACGGTTTTGCAGGTGCCCGACAGCTGTACTGGTAGAAGGCAGGCACAGCTGGAGATCAAGGACTGATTTCTTTGATGTCCCATTGCAGTGCGTGCTCAACTGCTCATAGAACCAGGGGCATGTGATAGAAGCATCAGCTACGCTACGTCCATATCAAGGCAGGAGTTCGTCGGATTCGGTTATCACAACCGTCATTGCGACTTCCGCCAGGGCAGCCGACGATTTCCACTTGTTGTCCCCAACCGGGACAAACAACCCCGATCCCCGAATGTCAAGGGCTGGAGGGACGCGCACCCGGGACTGGGATGATGGCGGTCAACACCAATAAAACATGATGAAGTGATGAGGGGGAAGAAGTAAAGGTGAGAACCTAATCTCGTCGAAAATAGGAGCAGCTAGGGACTGTTCTGCCCACAGGCGAGAGAGGTTGGCCTTCCGCAGACCCACCGTTCTGTCCGGACGGTGTTAGCGCTCACCTAACCACCCTGCAAGATACCGAAGTCAACACCAGCCAGTTGCGGTTCCTTCACCCGTCTTGTTCCCCGCTAAAATCCACTAGCAGTATGGGGATCGCTGGGATGAGGGAACATCCTTTCAGGGCATCTCTCAGGCACCCCCTAGGGCAGTAGGGCTCGCGCCGGGGAACCGCAAGGTGACTTTCCACTGGCAATTCAACCTTTTGGACTGGGAACCCATCACTGTCGATCGCTTCAACCGTCTAGGGCCCGGGGCCAGGGAAGAACACAAGCTGAGTGAACAGAAATGAGCCCACAAGACAAGATCCCGTCGTACTCTAGGATGCCTGTACCTGAAAGTCGAACATGCTCTAACCGCAAAGGTTATGAAAGGCCAGTTTCTCGAATTCTTCTTCATTTCTGTCTGTCCGAACATCACAAAATATCTTTAACGCAATCTATGCCAACAAGCGCATTCGTAGGTAATCAGTGAGTTTCCCATCTCTTCTGGCGCCGCTGGCGGTGGTTCGGGGATCCACTACCGGACCGATGTCACCGCTGCCGGGTCGGGTCCGTTCTAGCAATGGAGTTCACGGCTCGAGCCAACCACTGAGCTTCGCAATGGTACCAACTGGGAAGGAGGAGAAGCCCCGAGTACCCCAGTCTGTCCTCCACTTGTCAACAATATTTTTCATCTTCATGATCCCAAGACACATCGAAACTCGAGCTAAATGAACGGGCCCAAAATGGCAGCACACCAGCAAAGTTTGCGAGTCGACCAACGCCTATCTACACCGCCGTGGACAGGCATTTTGTCCTGTGGCAGTCGGGCCATTCACATGTGTCTGGCCTTTCCATGTTTAGAATTGTGGCTGCTCTGACGACGAATTGTCCGCACTAAACCCGCAAGCTACTAAACTCGAACGAGCAAGGCGTTTATTGGAAACATCTGCGACTGAATCGTTCTCGGTTCTGGGCACAGCTGGGCAGGTCTGGAGAAGTTGGGGGAAATTGACCCAATCGCAACACCCGGCGTCGTTTTCGAGAAGAGCACCGTGTACGGAGGGACATCATCCCCTTTAGGTGCTACTAGTACTACACTAGTAAAGGATACGATCGGCTAGCTCGATACTGGCTCCGTTAGTGGGGGGAAGCCGGAAGTTGCACTAATAACATCGCTATTCCGCCTGGCAGTTAGTTCTAGGACAGGAGGATTTTCGGCCTGACTCTTTGAAGATCACAAGACGGATGGTTGACGGACGGCAGCGGAAGGCCCACGGCGGGATCGATCTTCTAAAGGCATCCCCACATTGCGTAAAGAGGCACGGGAATTTGTCAAGCAAACCTGAGCTTCAAGGACAAGGCACGATGGAATTGTGCACCCCCCCTTCCCCTAATTAAGCTTGGCTTTGAGGTGTCGACTTGTGACGCCGAAGAAGCGATTGTACCTGGGGGAGCAAAAGTACATTGTCTCTCCACAAGACTCTCGTCACCGCGCTTGTTCTGCAAGTTGGCCAGGTCGGCCGGCCCAGTAGCACTGAGCGAATACACGCAGTCACTGCAGAAATGGGATTTTACCTCGCAACACCAGCCTTGGCGCGACAAAAGTGCGCTTCCCATTTTAAGAAGCGCCGTTCTGATTCGCCGAGAAGCCGTCAAAAATGGCGTGAGGTGGGGTTGGAGCATGCCAGGTAGCATTTGTCCTTTTGGACCCCAAGTCAACAGCCAACGAGGACGAGCACCGTTTCAACTCATTTCGTTCCATACTGTCCCGTCCTGCTGGTCTCACTTTGGGCGTCTTCGCGAACGGCAATTCTCCGGCAGAGACGAGACACACGCAAGAAGACCTCACCACCACCACCGCCACTGAGCACTGACTGCCGCTTAGAACATCCAGAAGGAGTTGCAGCTCGCTTGGGCGTCTACCGGCCGTGATGACCATTGGACAAGTTTCGATATGAAGTTGCACACCTCGCTACACGGGACGGCCGTGTCTCATCCGTCGTTTTCGGTCCCGATGGAACCGATAGCGATGATATCGACCGAAAGATGTGACTGATCACAACCTTTCCCATGATGTTGAAGTTTCTAGCAAACATCAGGGCTTGAAAATTGTTATCGGTCATCGAGGATCGCTGAGAGGAGGGCTGTAGCTGGCTCGCGGCGCAGCGCCTTCAGCGTTACAGGTTGAGCCGTCCGGTCTGTCCCTGCATCATTCAGGGCTTCTTGAGCAATCAATTGCCAATGAGCTGAACCAAGCCCAAACACCTTCCCCAGAGGTCGTGTCAATGGTTGTACCTGACGGCATCGTGGCACAGAGCATGCTGATGTGCAACCCACACGCTATACAAAAAAAGAGACAGTATGCGGTGCCACGTCAAATTGAGGGTTGCCCGGGACGGTAGCAGCCGAAGGCATCTCCATGACCGGCGCGGACAGAGCGAGACGAGGCAGGATCCAATCGCAGCAACAACACCTGTCGAAAGGAGACCCGACTCAACACCTGCCACAACTATCGTGACTTGCCACAAGCTACGACAGTCTGCCACTCACATGACAGGACACGATACCGAGAGCTTGGGACTGGAGAGTTTCTGAAATCAATAGCGTGGTCAGTTTTGGCAATTCCGGTACTGCAGAGTGCAGCATGCGGTCTGCAGTTGTACCTATGACCGCCCTTCAACCGGCTGCTTCTCAACCTGTCAAATTCGATGAGCTGCATCCCGAAAAAGAGCTGTTTCGAGGTTGGGTATTCGTCCGTCTAGGGTACCCGAAAAAGATATCTTTCTGCAGCTTGGTCCTGAGAGGCTCCACTCAGGTGACAGCCAGCCAGTCAGCCAGCAGCGGCGCTCAGTGGTGGACTTGGATGGTGGACTGGTGCCAGCCATTCAGCATGGCATGGAGTCCTTTTCATGCATTGCCAGCTGTGCGGGTGTGCAGTGATGCCACTGGAGCTGCGCTCGCGGCGGTGGAGAGAGACGGAGAGAGAGAGGGTCAGGGGATTGAAAGAAAAGGCTCTGAGAGGCCGGGGAGTCGTGGGGCAGTGCTGATAAGGGGGGGGGGGAAGAAACGAAAAAGCAAAGAAACTGAGAGAAAAAAAATCAACGAAAACTGCGCTAAGTAGGAGCAGTGACGGACTCTCGAGGCGCCGTAGACACTTCACACTACTATTCAATGCTGGTTTGATTGTTAGCGCGGTTCAAGCCCCATAGTTTCTTACAGGAGGTGACAGTGGGGTAAACAGGGCTATCTACGACATCTGATTGGCTTAAATCGCCTGATCTCAAGGTGTCTAAAACCCACAATGTACCGAGCTAGCAATCAAACCAGGGGGAGAGTGTACAAGACTTGGCCGTGAACAGTGCGGGACAGTGTTTCCAGGCGCTCGGTATCCTTGGCACTCGGTATGAGGATATTTCTTATAAGTGCAAACAACTTGGGTACTATAAGGGAGAGCTCGGAAGATCTGTAGTTGAAGGGGTCTTTGCACTTGCTGGTACTTCATTCTCATGCCAAATTGGGAATCCGGGCCGCCAAAGCTTGCTTGGCAAATGGGAGGTCTGTACTTGCAGAGGAGAAGCTCTAGGTATCAAGTGCAATCTTGCGAGCTCTCCCCTATAGTGCTCGAATTGTTTGCACTAATAAGAAATATCCTCATATCGAGTGCCAAGGATACCGAACGCCTGGAAACACTGTCCTGCACTGTCCACGAGTGCGCGCCCGTTGGTTGGAGGGCGACTGGGGCCTCCACTCATTTGTGGCTAGCAGGGGAGCCCCCGCTTGAGCAAATGAGACGATTCTGCCCACCTCCTCCTTCCTACCAGTTCCTACTTCCTCCAGTCTACTGTACCCCTAAACACCCCTCATTGCAGGTGTCTTTCGGGTTTGCTGGCCTTCTTTTTGTTCGGAAATAAAACCTGCCGGCGTGAAGTGCATCGCAATGAATGACCTACAATGGCACATACGTAGTATCCCATTACGGCATAAGTTACCAAGTCCCTTCTTCAGTTTTCACCACGTCAGTTGCGATGTTAATTGGCTATTCTGGGCCGAAACTGTCCACTCCCCCTTGACCCTTCCACCCTTCCCCCTTCCCACTCTTGTTTCTTTTTTCCCCCACCAACACCCCTCATGGGGACCACCGCTTTCCACTTTCCAGCTCACAGGTTCGATACTGAGCAAAAGCTGCAACTCGACCTTCCCGATGCTGGATCGGCGGGCATGAGGACACCATCGATGGTCATTGGGGGTTGAAAACGTTGGGCGCAGTGTGCCACGCAGTAGGGTAACGGTTACCTTTTTCGCGACCGGACTATGTACCTATATGATCATTCAGAAAGTAGGTAACTACAGTACTAAGACTGCGACACGGGGTGTGCACTGAGGTGAGCACTTGTTGCGCAGCACACGGCACTACTGATAGCAGCAGACCATTCTTTTGGGTAGGTACTTAGTAAAAGGTCTGAGAACCGACACCCAGGACATCGGAACCAGAAGCGCTTGAAAACGGCCTTGCAACATCGACAACGGCCTGCCCAACGCAGGTTGGCGCGGTTGAAGCAGAGATTGTGTGCGCGCAGCAAAACTGAACTCAAGGGCCGATATTATCATGCGATATAACGTCTCCACGGTCTCAGGTCAACGGGGATGACGGGGGATGACGGATTGATGGGGGCCCTCACGGGGGGGTGGGGGGTGTGTGGTGGGTAGGACGGGATCTGCTACCGTCGACAAGAAAATCGAGAGCCTTCAATGTAACCCGCGGAACGGAAGCACATCATCCAGACGAGCAATGCCCGACTTCAATGGCACTCAATGAGCACTTCAATGGGACCTCGATGTCGATGCTGCCTCGCAAACCAAGGGCTACCATGGGGAGGAAATACTCGCCAGACTTCCGGCGTTGCATGGCACACCTCTCGGTTCCAAGCACACACACACAACGTGCAATTTCTCGAACAATCCCAGAACCCCCCCAGTTTGACTTTGGCCCATTTTATTCATTCATTCGTTCAGTTTGCCCCTACTCTGCTCTGCCACTTTATGCCTGGGTGATAGTAGGGGGTCTCCTCTTTTTCTTTAGCAGGAAACGGTACGCTATACGCTATTGATGAACCCATTCCAGCAGAATGGGGATGATCCTATCAACCCGCAACAAATTACGGGGTCTGCCGCGCTTCCCTCCCGTCTTTTCAACTTTTGGTTAACGTTATACAGATCCAGATCCACAATCCCATGTGCACTAGCTCTCGGGTGCGCGCTTCACAGGCAGGATTAGGAAAGACGTGCTGGCCTGCGCAGCCTCATTCTTGTAGGTCGGCTGTATTTTAGTGCCTTACCTTGTTGTGCTTTGCATTGGGTAATGTCTTGGGTCAGATCTGGTCGCCTTCTTTGGTCGGCTGTACCTGGGAGGCTGTTCAGCCCCGTAGCGCGGCCCTGAGGAGTTCGATGCTGAACGAGGGGAACACAACCACAACCAGGAACCCTAACAAATCAAGCAAGTCAAATCTGACCCCAGATTTGGACTTGATTTGAGCACAGATTACTGGACTTGACTGAAAAGTGGGTAAAACTGGCTTAGATTTACGGATTTGAGTCCCCAAATCTAGGGATTATCTAGTTTTTCCGGCCCCTCCTAGAGCCTAATTAAGCCTTTACCCGTCCCACGCCCCCACTTTTTTGGGATAGTCGCACCCCCTAATCCCAAAAAAGTAGGGGCGTAAAAGGGGATTTACATAGCTAAAATGACTAGATTTGAATAATTTTGCGAAATGCGGCAGATTTACTTGCAAAGGCAAATCCGGGGACCCCAGATTTGGATTTGCAAGTCAAATCTCGACCCAGATTTGCCCCCTTCTGGAGCTGGGCTTACTTGGACTTAGATTTGAGAGATTTGACTTATTAGGGTTCCTGACCACAACCCGCACACGGATGGGGAATGGAGGGGACTCGAGTCTCCAGGTTTCTGGGCAAACCACTGTCCGGGGCAAGCCGGGACGTGGATAAACATTCCATATGCAGTTTGGCGTGTGGAGTGGAGACCCATCACAGATGTAGGCCTGCAAGTCCACAAAGAACAAGCCGCCTCGCAGGGCACACTTTCTAACTTAGTGACCGGCCAGGGCAGGGGCGGGAGTCTTCCGTAGCAGTACCAGGTCAACCTTGCTCTCACTGCCTTTCCACTTTTCACTTCTTCGAGTCTTTTGTCTTCTCTCTTTTTTTTTTTCTTCCACAACAGTCATTATCAGGAAAGTAGCCCACAATCTTGTTTTCTTTTTGCTGCATATTTCTACACCCAACCTACCTCTCTCTAGTGTACACATCTCACCAGATATTCTTCCAAAAGTGTAATACACTTGTTCCTCGCATGACTTTCTCGAATAGGCTTACTGCGTAGGGGCAGCAGGCCGGTCAAGTTGTTTGCGATGTACGCAAGGCAGCATGGCGTGTGTAAAAGAGAAAACAAAAGGAGACCCCCCTCCCTAGTCCCATGTATCATGGTACCTCTGGGAATGGCACTGTCCAAGTATTAGCCCAAATACAGGGCATGTTCCATACAGCACCCATAATGGACGCCTTCAACCCATTCACCTTTATCCACAACCAAGACATCCTAGCAAGAGGACCGCAGACCCCGATGCCACTACTTGGAGTCTGGCCTCGTCTTCTTCTCTACACTAGCAAGCTGCAAGCCCTTCAGTTTGTCCGTTCCTGCCCCATCCACATCTCCATTGCCTTGCCTGCATCGAGTCCACCATGTTCGGTACCCGTCCGAGTATCGCCGTCTACTCGCTTCCTGAGAGAGTACTTGAATGCCCCATTGCTCGCTCTTTTCCATCCATCGTGATGATCCCCAAGCTTCAGTTCGATCAACACCATCTTTCGACTCCCCCAAGTTTTGCAACAAACACCCCTCGGAATAGCTTGCATCCATCACCCTGCTGACCTCGACGCATACGACGGCGATAACAAGGACGATACCACCTAGGCCCGTCGCTTCACATCGCCTGAATCCCTCAGTGGCACCCTGGTCGACCGTTTTTGGCGGGCCTTTGCTCTTCTAGAGAACCCGACTTTGTGGTTCAGGCGTCTAGTTTAGGCACTGGTTGAAAAGGCCTCCTGCGAATCACGGCCCGGAGTTCGTTCTGCCACCAGCACGTTTGCTGTTGCCCACGCCAGTATTAAACCTACAATAAAGTACCTCCAAGGTCCCGAGACCAAAACGATATCCTTCTGCAGCTCCTTCTCTCTCTGGCTGTTCTTCATCCTTTCCCCCCCAAACTAAACCATACAAACTCATCTCATCATGCTCTACTTGAACAAACGCTCTCCTTCTGAGGAGTTGGCCTCTGTTCACAACCCAAACTCTCCCAGTGGTACCTCTACTTGGCACCATTCCCTAGACGACCAGAAGATGACGGAGGTAGTCGCATACCCTCAACCACAACACCTCTACCACTTCGGTGGCTCATCACATCGTTTGCTTGCCCCTGCCCCTGAGCACAAGTCCCCTTACTTCTCTCCGGATCTATATCGCGAGATGCCCGTCTACCCCGTCGGATACCAGACCACCTCTCAACTGCCCAGGTCTCCCCCAGAGGCTCGCTCGGCTTCGGTCTCGAGTATATCCTCCGTGGCCTCCCACGGCACACCCAACATGTCTTCCTCCCGGACCATGTCACCAGTCACGGACTCCAGCTCCTCTGACTCCATGGCCAGCCCCCCGGTCTTGACCAGGACGTATAACCCGCCGTCGTCCTACCACCACACACAGCATCACCACACCTCTCAGGCGCTCCCTTCGTCATTAATCCCCGCTCCATCGTATTACTTGCATGCTCAGGTTGCCCCTCCGCCACCAATGTCGCTCTACCCATCGATGCCGGTCCCGTCACAACGAACAACGACGTACCCACCCTCATCCTCCTACGGGTACCGCCAACATATGGGCCACCCTTACCCAGCTCAGCAGCCGATGCACAACTATCATCAGCTTCCTATGCAAAACTATCAACCAGTGTACGCCTACACCACCAGCGCCCAGGCCTATCCCAGCCTTTCAGCAGGCACAATATTGCCTTCATTCACAGGGTCTTCCGTCATGACACTCCCACAAATACAGCGTCACGAGAAGGCTCCCATTGAGCGTTTAATGAAGGATCAATTCAACATCATGATGATGATCCAGTCACACCTGGACTATTTCGACGTCACCAGGGCTCAGATGGCAAACCGGTTCTTCAGAGACCACCTTGATCCTTCCAAGTGCCCCGAAGAGGACAAGATCCGGTGCGTCATGTACGCCGAGATCAACTTCAAGCGCTTCTGGCCCAACAACACCTCCTCCGGTGGCCGGGGCGGCGACAAGGATGACGGCAAGCACCCCGGCTCCTTTGGGTGCTATCACTGCTTCAAGGTCAAGAACCCCGAGAACTTTGAGTTGTTCAGGTGGAAGAACGATCTGGAGGATGCTCCTGATAGCAACGACTCCAGTAACAACAACGACCAAAAGAGCCAGCGGGGTTCAGTCTCCTCGGCCGTCTCATCAAGACAGCAACAACAACAACAACAACAACAACAACAACAACAAGCCCCAACAATAAACATCGCCCAACCCCAAAACAACCCCCCTCTCTCCCCCTCAACCTCCTCCCAACACTCCACCACATCCTCCCACAACACCTTCTCCCTAACCTCAAATCCACACTACGACCCCTCCGTCACGCACTCCTCCCTCGCCGCCGCCGCCGCTTCCTCCAGAAACCAAGGATCTTCCTCCACCCGCCGCACCGCCTCTACGGGATACTCCTCATCAGACCAATCCCCCCGCATCCAAGAAACCTGGGGCATCCGCCGGTTCTGCATCGACTGCGGCATCAAGAAGAAATTTTACCGTCCCGGTGTGCTTATTGAGCTGCACAAGGAGAAGAACGCGGTGTGGGTGTGCGATTGCTGGGTCACGCATAAGAGGCCGCAGGAGCTGGATTGCAAGGTTTGCAAAAAGATCCTGCCGCTGTCGACGCCGAATCGGAGGAGGGGTTGATTTCTGGGGGCGTGAAGGCTAATTGGCCTTGGGGGGATTACGAGTAGTGCAGGCGTGGGCGTGATCCGATTTGGAAAACCGGGATGGGTTTATTACTTATTTGGTTCTTGGGAATAATGCTTGGAAGGCGTTGTTGGGAGGGAGGGTTTAGCGCTGTCCTTTTTTTTTCCTTTTTTTTTTCTTTTTTTTGTTCACTCCATCATCCTCTTCTTATGTTCATGATTCTTTGGGGTTTTGGGTGCTTGGACTCTCTACTTTTCTTGAAACTAAACTTATTCGTTTGTTAACACACCACATGTCCCTTCCTTCCTTCATCACGAAGGCGGCCGATTTATCACTACAGATACCACATTTCTTCCATTCGTCTTTTTTTTCTTCTCCCATGTTATCTAACGGCTGG
The DNA here is from genome assembly GCA_030685235.1 of Copromyces sp. CBS 386.78. Classification (NCBI taxonomy): domain Eukaryota; kingdom Fungi; phylum Ascomycota; class Sordariomycetes; order Sordariales; family Sordariaceae; genus Copromyces; species Copromyces sp. CBS 386.78. The sequence goes on from MU839246.1 coordinate 13,870, forward strand.
ATGGCTCATCTACATATACACACGATGGAATTCCACATATTGGGCGGCAAAACTTGATTATCTTTTTCTGTTTTACTCATTAAGGCGTTCGGGAAAATTTGATGATACCTGCTTGCTGTTCATAACATACATCATTTGTATCTTTCCTGTATCTACAAATTCAAGTATATGATCATCTATCTGCAATGGCCACAAGTTCTGGATACCATAACTGCTTCTCCCGAAAATTCCTGCGGTGAATGCGTTCTCTCCTACTGAGAATAAATTCATTTCCCGTCATCCATTCGCTAGGCGAACAAAAATTAGGTATTCACACCTTAACCCCTCTCCTCACTCCTTCCCGAATACGTGGACTTGCTGACTTCCTGAAACCGACCGAGGCTTATGTATGTGATTCACACGCATGAAGAAATTGCAAGTCAACAAGCATACCTAGGATGATGAAGTTTGTGAGAATTGTCCCTGAACAGGGTATTGCGGTGATGATGACCCTTGGGAATTCTCCTTTCAGATCGGAATGCAATCTTTAACTGACACAGATGGCGTTGAGAATAGCTTTGTTTTCTTGCCACGGTGTTTTTTTTTTTTTTTTTTTTTTCTTATGTATGCTATGCGATGATCTCTTACGTATTGTTTGCTGATCATGACGACGCATCACTGGCAGTGAGTGGGATGTGTCAGTCTCTCTGCACATTGTTTGATGATGCAGAAAGGTCGTAAGTTTAGAATGCTGATAGAGGCACGCAACGCCTCCTTCTCGCAGTAGTCATCAGGGCCATTGTTTCCCGCTTGCCCTTCCCGCTTGCCTGTACGTGAATCCGATGGGGGCCGTTTTGGCTTGGGCTTGCTTATACGAAGGTCTATTGTATGACCATGTGTATGTTTTGTTTGTTGCCCTTGCGCAGACAGAGCCATAGAGACGGATTGATTGATTGCTGGCTGGCGTCATTTCTTCCTCCTTTTTTGCTTCCCCGGAATCATTCATACCTGCTCTACATACATCCCGTTTCATGAGGTTGGCGACCACAAGGAGCAACGACGACCACGGGGACCACGTAAGGCAGAAAGGATACCGATGCAGTGAAGTCATTTATCAGTTTTTTTCAAGAGCGGCGTATGCAGGGACGGGATCAAATCATGGGGAAAAGGTGGTGTTTGGAAGCAAGGGAATGTATCGACTGTGTTAAATTTCAAGGAAGGCACTCACTTCGAGTCGCCAGGATAGCCTCAAACTTGCTGCCACCCAGGAGTGTCGTGCCAGGGAACGGTGGTGTTTCGGTTTTCGTGGCTTGAGTGCGCGTTTCTGACAGCAAGGTACTGTCTACCTTTCAGAGACCACGTGGGATAATGGAAAGGGTGATTGTGTCGCCGCAACTTCTTCCCGGTGTTTTTCCCATCCTTCCTTCCCTTCCCACTTTCTTGGCTTCCAATGTTATCCTTGCTCATCTTCTGCTCTCGTTTGGTTTCCGTGCGCAGATCCCAGACCACAATGTACACCCAGGTGAGTCTCCATGTAACCGAGTATCAGGCCTCAGTTACTCGGACTGTCGTTGCTCTCAACAGAGTTACATTGACAGTTAGGAACCTCAACCGCCCCTCCCACCACCCAGACGAGCCACATACATAATCTCCCCCCCTTGATCGCGACGATTAACGTCTATTTCGTATTAACAAGGACCGTTCTTCTGCCTTACCTGACAAACATACCAAAAGGCTTACTTCCTATTGGCCAACCATGGAATTTTGGACAGCCACGGGTAAGCACCTAATCACAGTCTTTTCATGTTCAGTGTTACTCTGATCCAGTGATTTACCACGGTAGAAGAGGACGGGAGGGACATGATGCAGAAAGAGGCAGCTCGCGACAGGCGCGTGGTAGTAACAAACGCGCGTCAATCATCAACGAGGAGAAAACTTTCCACTGTTGCAACGTTCGTCATGGAGAGATACCGCTTTTCGCCGCATATATGTGTCTGTATCACCCGTACTTATGTTCGTGTTAATGAGTGACTGGGTAGCGGTAGCGAGGCTGTAGATCACGGGGACGGATGAGTGCTATGTGATTCCATGTATGATGGGCCCGTGGTACGACTTGCATTATCCCACTGCCTCGATCTTCATGCCACTAGACTTGACGGCCTTGAGGCAACACTTGTTCAGAACAGAGATGGACCAGACTATGACAAAGGCTGGACTCGAAAGGTCGCGGATAGCACGAAGCCACGAGTCCAGATTAAGGAGCTCACCGACTCATGAGCCAACACGCACCATCTGCATTTCGATTGTTGCATTGGCGTCTGGCGTAATAACAAATAAGAGTAGTTATGTTGGAAGTCCGTGCCCTGGCTTCCATTCACCGGCACGCCCTCCCAGGGTATTTAGGCCGCCCTGGTTTCCGTTTTTCCTCTTTCCGTTAAACAACTCCAATCAACCCTTTTTCGTTGTCGCCTTTTCCAGCCTCCATCAGGTTATGAGCCCTCGCGCATCGCGCGCACCCTTTCACAAGCACTCTAGCCTCCTGCGCCTTTCCATCTACGGGGGTGCAGGAGGGCAGCGATCCTCATCTTCAAGAAGAAAGGGCGACATCGCCATCATCGACTTTTAGTCGCAACCACAACAACGATAAACCCCAATATCGCCATCATCGACTTTTAGTCGCAACAACAACGATCTCGTCAGAAGATCCACCCTTTGACCAAAACGGTCACCTCACCCTTTGACCAAAATCACCAAAACGGTCACCTTTCATTCACCTTTTCATTCACCAAACCAAACTCAACCAAAGTCAACCTTCTCATCTACCCGGCTTTCTTTCTTTCACCCCACAAAGTCCAGCTGCTTCGTCTTTTTGGCAACCGACAAGTCTATCGTACCCCTTGATAGCAACCACAAAGTCCATCCTTTCAACGATGGCAACCACAAAGTCCATCCTTTTAACGATGGCAACCGATCCGAAAGAAGCCAAAAGTAGTACCCCCGAGAAGAAGCGAACTCATCGAGAGTATTTCACAACACCGATCCCAAAGTATCAACCAAGGAAACGAAGGAGGAGTAGAAAACCCGAGGAACCGATCCAACATCCCGAAAGGCCAGGAAAGAGCCGGAGGATACCAATGAAGGAAAGGAGAAGGAGATGGAGATACCCTCATTTTCGCCCTTTTGGGAAAGGATTTTACAATGTATATAGTTAGAGGTTTTCTTCGGAGCCAGGTCTTGTTAGGCCGGCCTACGGGGGTGTGTTGGAAGTCCGTGCCCTGGCTTCCATTCACCGGCACGCCCTCCCAGGGTATTTAGGCCGCCCTGGTTTCCGTTTTTCCTCTTTCCGTTAAACAACTCCAATCAACCCTTTTTCGTTGTCGCCTTTTCCAGCCTCCATCAAGTTACCAAACCGTCGGGATTTGATATCTGATATTTGGGACGCTTGCACTTGTTTGCTTCCGGGTTCCCCTTAAACCGGCTAAACCATTTCAGTAAGGAGCTGAGAAACTTTGCCTCTTCCTTGTACCCCGTGCCCACAAAATAACATGCAAGTACAAGGAAAGTTTCACTGACAGGATGCGGAGGAGAGGCAGGGACTGTGACATGGCATTATTTTGCTGTGGCTCTGTGGTTCGGCGCCTAATCAACGAAGCGTTCGCCGCGGCACTTCCCTTCAGCCATCCCGGAGAAAACGTCTTAGTTACGCGATTTTGGCTGCTTGTAGAAATATTCCCGTCGTAAATGGACCCTTATGGGCACTAGTAGGTGGGGAAGATGTGAATCCGGGGTATGTCATTGAAGGTGAGGTAGAAGAAGAAAAGATGAGCTTATCTTATACCCGGCACTCATCGAGCCACTGGAAAGCTCACTTGAGTATGGGATAGGCTCACTTTGAAGATCCAGTCTCCTTGTCACCCCTGTCATCATCTCGGTTATAGAGAGCATCGGCACGTCGGCACTGAAGACCTCTGTTCGCCTGTTCATTCGGTCCCGATGTGAGGAAGGGAAACTTAGTGCCATGTTAGGCCTATAGAAACTGCAGCTTGCATGCAGCCATCCTCGAAAAAAAAAAAAAGTCAAAATAGCCATGGAGTAGTAGCAGCAGACGGTGAGGATGTTGCATGGCTTTCGTGTATAAGAGCCCCTGTAAGGAAAAGCAAGGGATGCCATGGGGGGGTATGGGAAATTGTGGCCAATGAGACATTTCCTTCTGAAATCGAACATGCAAATTGGAGGAGCGTCATTCGTGGCCGGCTTGGGGATGATGGCCGGCCTATGTGGCTTCCAAGGACCGTCTTTGAGCCAGGCTCTCCGGCTCAACACTGGGCTGGGCTTCCAGCTAAGGGTCTGATCGACCGCCATGGAAGAAGCTGTCTTCAGCCCATTCTGCTAGCAAACAATTCTTACTGTGTGCTGTATGAACCGACATTCCGTGAAGCGCTTAACGCGGCACTTTCTGACGCTGATTGGTAGGGAGTTGTAATGGATTGTTGTGACGCGATGTTGCTGAAACGTATAGCTGGCCGTGGTAAGTCTAAGGTTGATGTTGTACATCCGTTCACACCATCGAACGGCCGACCAGACACTTTACTGTTCGGTACAGACTTGGATCCAGGAGGTGTCAACCGGTAAAGAAAAAGCCGCCATCTCATGAACATCGTCTGGTTGACGGAACCGGAAGCCTATGCCCGGCGACTCAACTTCCAAATAACGGGCGAATTTGCCGGCTAGCCGGTGTCATAATCGAACGGTGAGTAGACCAGAAGAAGGCCGAGGAACTCTAGTCGGCGACTTGTACCGTTCTGTCGGGTCCGTAACCATTCGCTCCCAGGAGACTCGAATGAGGCGCTGGCAAGCAAGTGTCCAGAGGGAGGCAGGAGTGGTGTCAACGTATGTATTGGTAGGAATTTCAGATGTGGCTCAAGTAACATGATTTCCAATAGCTGCAAGCAAAATCTGTGGAGTGGACGAGTCGCACGCTCGCAGCTGGGAAGACGTTGGGGTTAGCAGGGATGCAACTGAAGGGGTTTTTAGTGTTTACTTGTATGGGATACAGTGATAGTGGCGGTGTTACGGGCCGCCTCAGTCCTCACCTACAACTGAATATGCATGTAGCGAAACTGCACCCTTGTTGACATGGTCGCTCATCGGCGTCGGGTAATGCACTGTCATCCGATTTACACCACCAACGTCAGGACTGGAAGATATTGCCCAGGAGACAACATATGCCACCGAATCATGCCGAAGAAAGAGCAGATGTAGACCGAACTCGACTAAAATGACGGTGAGGAGTTGGAGAGTCTTGTTTGATGACTTGCACTACTTGCTGGGGCAGTTGGTCGTTGGTCAAGCCCCGGACTATTTGCAGCAAGTCGCCGAAAATGGATACCAAGCCTGGAGATGTTTGAAGATGCGAAGCGGTCGGCGACGGGGCTCGATTTTCCCCCAAGTGGTGTTGTGTAGCTGGTAGGATGGTATCATCATGGCAGTTGGTTGGACGCAGACGGTGGAAAGCTTGAGGTGGGTGGGAGATGACGGCTGCTTGAGCTGTTTGGCTGACCGCCATGGACTTAATGTCCCGAACCGATCTGGAGAGCAGCCTGGAAAAGATTGTGTTTTGTGGGAGCAAAGAAGAGATTTCTTTGGCTGCCCCTGGTTGTGGATGCCATGGTCGCACCTTCCCCGTTGACGTGCACTTCGGAATCTTGAGGTCGGCTTGTGGCTTCCCATCTTCATTCCTCCGTGCCTTCCTAAGCTGCTAGCCGTGCCCCATTCACCTTACACAATGTATAGCAGGGAAGGTAAGGTACCTCCCTCTGGTCACCTGCAGGCGGCCAACGGCTGAACTTTACTCCCAGTCACTGCAGTCATCTTGGCTCGCAGCTTCTCCAACTTGACGCTTTTCCCTTCTCGTCTTTTCTCCCGCTTCGTTTCTCCTCCTTATTGGACTTGGACACAATAAAGTTGCAAACATTGTTGATACCATCTGCAGCAGCGTCCATACAGCCTGAGCCTGTTAACACCCATGGGCCAGAGCAGTGCCCAGAGCCATGCCCGGATACCCACGAGACCACCAATCCAATAATGTTAGGCTATCAGCAAACCTCATTGGATACGAGACTGGCGCTCTGTGTGATGTGCTGCTCCAGACCGTCCTTGATGACGAGAAGTACGGGTTTAACCATGCCGCCTCTGGTGCTCGTGACGCCACCGACAACGGTTCGAGCCTTGGAGATTACACAAGAGGGGCGGCACTCGGCCATGGCAGGCTTTGGCAGCTTCGCCAACACGAACATCACTGGTCAGTCACCTCTCCCCTGCATCGTACACACCCTTGTAATACACCGAACAAAGCACAAATCTGGGGTCCGAGCAGATCCCCCAGCAGGCGTGGGGCGGGGGTAAAACAAGGCCTCATGTCTTCATGGTGCTTGCCACACTTTTGCCTCTTCCACATCCTCCTATCAAACTGTACAGGTGCACATGAGCAGACACATCACCAACGCACAACTGTCATCCGGTCACCCTGAGACGACGACAGGCCACCGGCCGATTATCCTTTGCTCCGATGTGACCTGATATCAGGAGTACAGACATATATCGGCGATCCAGAAATGGTGGCCGTGTCGTGGCACGCCGTTGTGGGCCACGGCATTTACAATTTTGTTCCTTACACCACCGCCTGTTTAGGGTGCGGAGACACTGTTCTCTATTCCAAACATATGCTGCCTTTGCAACCTCCAAAATGTGGCGACCGGATAACTCCGTTGAAGCAGAGGCCTTTTGGGCGATGGTAAGATTTTCTCACAAAGGTATTTCTCGCCGGCGTCCGGCCAAAGTAGAACGGACTTGAGATGTTCCGTAGACTCCCCTACATAGTCATGATCGGAGAACCGTAGGACCATAAGATTATGCTAGATCCGGAGGTATGCTTGAGTTCACAAAGCCGGAGTTATTTTTAACAGAAATAGCGACAAGGCTAACGACAAGAAGATCATTAAGGTCTCTCATCACCAACAGCATAATCTAAAATTCCAAATTGATGTCGAGCTCGTCCCGTTCTGGCTTCTCCTGCAGCAGCCGAAACCTTTCGTTTCCGTTCACATCCCTTTCCTTACCGGGCCTGCTCCTCCCGTGTTAGGAAGGAGACAGGGGAGTGTATTTTGTCTCTGCAATAGCGCAGCCACAGGGCCGATATCAGGAGCTGATACAACTTCTTTTCTACTCTTTTTTTTTCTGCACCCCCTCCCCCCCTGTTTCCAGAATATTCTTCTTCGGGCGAATTATCACATATCATCTTTTTGGAAGACAGCCGAACGAAGATTGCTATCTGCCCAGGCCTTGCAATGTCTCACTATCAGGCGACTGGCATCTGTCAATGAGGGATTTTTCAGTGATAATCAGAGGTTTGCTTGGCTGGCTGAAACTTCAATCCTCGAGGGTGGACTGCCTAACAATGGAGTTGTGTAGAAGTGCACACAACGTGCTGATCAATGTTAAAATATGGCAAAAAATCCGAAGAAAAAAAAGAAGCTGGGTAGAATCAAGATGCAGTGAAGACGGAAGGAAAACAAAACTGAAGCCGAAAAAAATAGAAAAGATTAGCTGCAACTCGTTTCGATCGAGTGACCTCCGGGTTATGAGCCCGGCGCGCTTCCGCTGCGCCATGCAGCTGTTTTCTAATTTGGTGAAATTTTGGCAGATTGTAGGCCCTTTATTCCCCCGCCAAGTGGACTTATCCCATCTGAAACTCCTCACACGTACCATAACAGGTCGCATCAATTTCCCGCAGATAACGACTGCACCACTGAGTCCGATGAGTACAGAAAAAAAAAAAAAAAAAAAAAAGGAACAAAAAAACTTGGTGTACAAAGGTTTGAAGGGAAGCATCTGCACTGCATGTCCTCGCCTGACACTCCATGTTGAACCTGTGCTGGCTCGTGCGCCTGGTGGTACCTCGTTACGGTACACTTCCAGAGTTGAACAGGAGGTACCGGTCGGACACTCGTCCGCAGCTTCGTCACCAACAGGACTGTCTCTAAACCAAACACGCAAAGAAGTTGTGACTGCACACGATAGGTTCTAATGGTGTTTTCAAAGGATTAAAACCATTACGGCAGGTTTGGCCTGACTTCATCGTCAAAGGTGCCGGCTCGACTTCAACATGGCGCGCACGGATCAAGTATCGTTTGATGTTGTGTAACGATGGCTTCAACTTTTGGCAGTAGTGTAGAACTTTGGGTATTGTTGTTAGACAATAAGTCATGTATAGGTACGTGGAGGTAGGTGTCAGCAAGAATACCACTGCAAACACGACGAAAAAAGGACAGTGCAGCGGAATTTCTGATGTTTTCTCCCATTGCTGGCAAGTATCTATAAGGTAGGAAGTAAAGTAGAAGCATTACAATTTGCCAGTGCTAAGATATCCCTCGGTATCGTTCTATCTTGTGCCCTTCAAAAATGTCTCCAAGCATTACTACGGCGAATTGTACGCAAAGAACTCCATAACGAGAACAAGACATCGAAATGTTAACCTAAGGAGCGTGATTGAAATGATGAGTAAGAAAAAGAAACCCCAAAGGAGTTATACCCAACTTCCCAACTCACAACCCCCCCTTCTCATTATCAGGATTCCCACTCGGCACCGCCACAAGACTCGTAGCCACAGCCGTAACCACCTCCGTCGCACTCGGGAACGGCGAACCTTCCGTAGTCGTGTAAGTCATGGTCTCTAACAAGCTCACCGTTCTGTCGCCTTTGCCTGAGTCACCTCCACCCGCACCCGCAATACTTCCGGAACCAGAACCGGCGCCGGCAGCAGGCGCAGAAGCAGAAACACTCGGCGCAGCACCAATCCCAGTAGACCCAGAAGAAGTCCAAGACCAAGTAAAGCCCGGGAAGGTAGTCGTCCAAGACCACGACGACCCAGCAGCACCTCCAGCGGCACCGGTACCAAGAGGAGAATTAGCAGTAACAGGACTAGCAGTTACCGTGACAAAAACAATACTCGGAGCCGGAGCCTGCGGCGCTTGAGCAGCAGTAACCGTCGTTGTCCCCGGTCCCGATCCTGCTCCTGAACCTCCATTGCTACCACCACCACCACCACCAAGGGTTATAGTAACCGTACTCGCCGCCACTGTCTGCGCCGTCTGAGCCGGGAGGTTAGCACCATTAGCGTTGGAGTTGGTAACGGTGACGACAAGAGGCGCAGTAGGTTGTTGGGCGACGGCGGACTGGGAGGGCATGATGATGGGTGCAGTGATGGTGGTGACAATGATAGGAGCAAGGGAGCCGCCGCCGGCGATGGAGTTGACTGCTGAGCCATTCGATCCATTGGAGCCTTGGACAGCGGAGGATGGAGCGGGGACAATGTCGATTACTACCACTGTTGGAGCTGCTTGGGTTGCGAGGATGGGACCATCAAAGACGGTGGCGGTGTTATCGGGAAAGCCCGAGATACCGGAGAAAGCGGTGAAGTCCGCTGGTTGGGAGACCCCCAATGCGTCGATGATGACGGTGGTGGTGCTGGCGAAGGATTTGGCACTAAAGCTGGTGGCGGCGACAGTGGTGGGAGCGGGAGCGGAGACCGGGTCGCCGGCTGCTTGGGTGATGCTCACGACTATGACACCGGGAGCGCCATTGGCGGCGGGGGGGTCGGCGGTGATGAGGACTGTTTGGGTGGTGGTTGGCGAGGCTGCACCACCGGGGCCGGGAGGGACGACGACTGGGCCGGCGGCGGTTGTTGCAGAGGGAGGAACAACGACGGCGCTGGCGGAGCTGATGCCTGGGATTGGGGAGGTGATTGAGGGGATTACGACGGCGGCGCTGCTTGAAGAAACTGGGGCCGCTGGTGTTGCTGAGGGGACGACGGCTGGGATGGAGGGTGCTGCTGAGGTGACTAATGGAGCCGTGATAGTTGCATTGGAAGGTGCCGGCAGGGGAGCAATGCTCGTGGCGTTTGGGAAGACACCTGGAGCAGAGGAGTTGTCTGCTGTGATAGGACCGCCGGTTCCCGTGACGATGGGGCCAGTGGGAGTTGGTACCGGAGGCGATACTGGGGGTTCGGTACCAGGAGGAGCTGGTGGTGCCGATACTGGGGGTACAGATGCTGGAGGAGCTGATACGGGTGGAGCTGATCCCGTAGGTGCGGATGCCGGAGGTGCAGAAGCTGGAGGTGCAGAGGCGGGAGGGGCTGATGCCGGAGGAGCGGGAGGAGCCGTCGCCGGAGGGCCCGCCGCTGAATCCGTGTCGGCGCGGACGTCGGCTGGTGCACGGTTGATGGGATAGGTAAACTTCCGATGTTTGATGTGCTTCTCCTGGTGCTCTTCCTGATCATTGAACAGACTCCATCGTTTGACGAACCCACGAAGCCCGTTGGAGTAATGATTTCCACTCTGTATTTGCCCCTGAGTGGACAGCTTTGGGATGACCTGCTTGTTGTCCTGAGATTGTCTATGAGCTGGCGCAGCTATGACAGATGAGCTTGCTACAAGCAAAGCAACAGCCAACGTTGGCAACTGCATTGTGTCTGTTTACTTGCTGTCTCCTTGGGAATTGATGGTTGACAGATGATCCAGGCTTTTGTTTGTGTAAACGAGCGTAGTGTTTTGGTGTGAAGGGCTGATTTGCTTCCTATACCAAGGGGGTATTGATCAGAGCAAGATATATAGAGAGACCGAAGTATGGGAAGATCTCTCTTGGCTGCCACTTGAACTTCCTCGATTACCATCAGGGACCATGCTGTCAGTAGGGCCTTGTTTTCTCCTTCGGCCGTTCCGAAGCGTACAAGCTTCACCCGCATTTAAATACCGGTTCTGGGAAGACATACCTTGGACATGGTGTCATACAGATCTGCCACCACCGGGAGTCAGCATGGATGATGCTGCTCCTGGTATGGACAATTTGATGGCATCGTGATGAGTGATTTCCGGAGAAGAGCTCAAAGTACTACCAGTCAACGCGGCTGATTTCCCATGATGGTCGAGTACAGTCATTGCTTTGAACCCTTCAATGTGAGGATGAACAGAAAGACCCGTACATGTACGAGCAAATCCCAAAGACTGTTCGTGCCACAACAGCGCGTTGGCAGGTATGACTGTGATCCGAGGGCAATGTCAGGAACCGTGTGTGCCCGTCGAGTCCTGTGCTACTGTCACATAATTGGCACTCGCCATTATTCCTTGCAATCATCCAGGACTATTCAACTGGTGTCTTCACAGCGGCGCAATTGTGGCATGCGCTGGACAAATGAAGGCTTGCATAGACTGTCTTAGAATAAACTCCGAAGCCGATTTCAAGATGAGACCAGCGACAAAGTCGACAAACCCCTTTTTTTCTGGAAATTGGCTGGAGCCACACCTATAGAAGGTGACGTGTTGGAGCGTGAGACCGATACCAAATTTCTGTACGCGCATCACGAGACCGGCTTCCCCGTCCAAGTTTACCTCAATGAAAGGTCGTTGCACACGGATTGAGCACTTAGAAATCCATGTCCTTGACAAATGTGACGAGAAGAAGGGATGGGTGGCTGTTTCGTGACACTGTGGCCTCGATGATTCGTAAGATGGTGAACACTCGCTCATCTTGACAATAACACAAGAACAGAACGCCACCTATCAGATTATCGATGGACAACCCGTGGATCTTTTTGGATATTGTTGTGGTTCGAATCTCCTGGACAACATTTCGTATCGCTGGGTATGATGACCCAAAAAGAGGTTCCATCCGTCCATCAGCTTCAAGAGGCTTTCCCTCATGAAACATGGCCGATGAGTCGAAGAATTGCTTCAGTTGGCCAATCCAACCTTAGACGGAAGTATTGATGGACTTTGGGTGATGCTGGCAGAGGGACGCGTCACCCATTAGGGCGTGACAAAGTCAGCATCGCCCACAATGGAATATCGCATCATCTGTTCCGCTCAAACAGCAACAGCGACAGTAGCCGATGAATCATTCAACGGTGAGTCGTGGCATCAAGTTAGCTGTAGAGATGAGAGAGATTTCAGTGACGCACAGGCTGCCTTTGAAGCTTGATGGTGTCGATTCCAAATGAGGATGCGGCGACGATTGCGCTTGCCTTGATTTGCCCTATGGTTTTCGTCGCTAGAAAGATGCTGGCTCATCGAGCTTTGGGCAGCCAGGCAAAAAGCATATAGCATGCTCAAAATCGCATAAGCTAGGAGCTGTTGTGTGTGGTCGTGCGCCTTGGACTAAAATCGTCCGATATCTGTCGTGTCGTGGTGTTCTCCAAGTTATAGTGACCAATCTTGACGTTGAGGCGTCAATTGACTCAATTCGTCCGATGGGGGTATAATGGGACCAACGTCAATTCCTGGTCTAATGTTTGTTGTTTGCTTAGAAAGGGTCAGGATACATCCTTCCCTCTGTGTGTGGTGATGTTGTTGTCGCTGATTGGGATTTGTTCCTTTTCTGAAAAATTGAGCACACCTAAAACTGTTAGTTGGTAATTGAAAGTATATATCCCTATAAAAGCTTCTTGTCAGAAAACCGCGCTTTAGAATGGCAGAAATATTGAGCTTCCGCAGCAGAACATGGCGCAACGTTTTTGAAGGCATGCAGCCACCTCCTCATCTCACTCCATGTTAGCCTCAGTCTCATATTTACCTAGCCACGCTAGGAAAGACCAGATGAGAGCCCACCGCCGATCCATCTTACCCCATCCCGTGGTGGTCTAAACTGTAAACACCAAGAGGTTCACTCTTGCCAAACCATCCACTTGCTTGTTTAGTCTTGATCCAAATAGGTCTATATAAACCGCAAGATATCCAGGCTTCCCTTCTCTTACCCTTTTCCTCCTCCTTCAACACCACAAATTACCCGTCACGCTCACTTAACTCACAATTTTGGTTGACCTGGGTCATATCCATACCAATTTTGGTGATTTTTCGTACAGGACATCACTTACCACACTCTCATTATCGACATGAAGATGGCTTCAAAAACCACTGTTAACCTCTCCCAAAGTGCACCTGGGGACTCAGATATCACCACGAGCCCCAGCCAGATCGTGCCTTCGATGGACAGAGCATCTGGCAGTCCAATGAGCGTAGCGGACCTCAGCTCGATTCGCCCCCTCACGGCCAAAACATCGGGAGACTCAGATGTCACAACGGACATTAGCCTGGCGGTGCCATCAATAGACGCATGTGATGTACCCCTGCCGGACGAAGAATGTGATTGGGATTTGCTCGAGGTGACTTCCATTCCCACAAAATTTTGTCACTCGGATACTGACACATTCCCTCAGATGTCACCTCTGGACGATCATGAGGGAAACACCCCGGGAAGTGATAACCATCATGATACGAGCTTGACATCGGCGTCTTCAACCCCAAGCCCCCCCGAAACACCCAGGAAGCAAGATGGGTCGCAGACAGACGATGGCGATCTCGATGGCAGCAGCGTAACACCCATGTCTTCGATTGACAGCTCTCCAAAGACACCAGAGGAAGATCAGTCATTGAGCCACCCCTTCGTTGTCGAAGATTCAGGTCCAGGTTTCTCCCTGGATGACCTGGATCTAAGCTCTCCCAACTGGATGGACAACATCAACCAATTTTTGGAGACGCTTGGGGATGTTGAGCCAGAGAAAAGTTCCAGCGAAGAGGATGGGAAGTACGATGGACCAGTTATCGCCATCCCAGACACCCCAGATTACCATCCATACTCGGAAAACTTTCAAATCTGTCGATCCAAGCACGGAGGCTTCGGAACCTTCGCCACCAGAGACCTGAAGATAGGAGAGGTGATCCTAATTGAAAAACCTCTCCTAAGGACGGCTCGCGACAGCTTTTACACCGATTTCCTTAATCTCTCCAGAGAAGACCAGGAAACGTTTATGCGATTGTACACTCCCCCGGGTGATTACAAGAGTCGCGACGGAAGCGACTACAACCACATCAAGGCGATCGTAGCCGCAAACTCATTTGCCATCCCGCCTTACGTCAACAACAATATCATCAGCGTGTACAACGTCGCATCAAGGCTCAACCACGCTTGCCAGCCGGTGGCTAACGTTTTCTATGACTTTGATGGCCAGAATCCGAATCCAATCAGAATGACCACCAGCAAGGTTGTTAAGGCTGGCTCGGAGCTGTTCATCAGCTATGGCGGACATCCCATGTCGCTCTATGAGCGGTACGGGTTCCGGTGCTGTTGCGGTGGGTGCGAGGGCGTGACGGATCAAGACCTGGCAATCAAGAAGAAGCGCGAGATGAACGGTTGGAACTAGGTGGCGAGAGTTTGCGATAGGGAGATGGAGTTGGAGATGCTCTGTGGGCTGGTCTTCTTGGAGGTTCGAACAGCAGGGTGATGATACCCTAACCCTGGACTTGATGTGCATTTTTCCATGACGATTTGCTGGTGGTCGGCGAAAGCCGTGGTAACACAGCGTCGATTGACAGGAGGCACCACATTTCTTTACTCAGGGGGGGCGGACATGAGTGATATCTTTGGCTTCGTTACACAATTTTCATCTTTATCTGGGGATCAGTTAGCAATGATACTCTTAAGAAGACAGCAAGTGGTGAGAATATCGAGAATTCGGGATGGACTGCGCCGTTGTTCACTTACAGCGCATGAAGAGCTCTATAGAATGAACGCAGTTTTCCAATTATTGAATTCCATGGTGTGTTGCTATCGTGAATTTGTGCGTACTGTCATCGGCGATATTGTCATTGATTGCTCGTGATGGAGCTCCATTCAGAGTGTTGGGCGCTCAGGTGGTGATTGATGCACTGCATGACAGTGAAGATTCTCGAAATTGGCATAATGTGACTTTGTCCTTGTTCATGGTTGAATTTGCAGTCAGATGTCAAACCGAAGGTCCAATGAAGTCCAACGAAAAGAAAGCAGATGATCCCGTCTCCAGGTGGTGTGGGCCGCCGTCATAGCGCTGCCGCCGCCGTTTTTCTGGGGGCGCACGAGCCCTCTCAAAACATCAGACCAGGACCACCACCCCACGACCACGGTCCCCTGGATTCAGGAAAATTGGCGCTGATAAGTATCGACCGCTGATCAATGCGATAAGCTCTCTCTCACCGCACTCGCTACGGCCGCCGAGTCACTCCCTCACCACTCGCGTCTTTCTTTGCGGTTTAGCCTTGTCTCTCCCCCTCCTTCCCCTCTTTAACTTGGAGTATTGTACAAAAACTTGACACAAGAGACAACAAGTGTTGACGGTAATGCATCGACACGTCTGTCCCCCCGAGCCAACACACAAATCACGATCATCGACCTCCACTTGATCTCGATCAGGCACCGAGCTACCAGAAAATAATACTAGTCCGTTGGGCAGCACAAGTTGTGGAAAAAAACGATCACCAGACCCGAAAACCAAGCTACCGAAAACCTCGCAACGACCATCAGTCTACTGAAAACCCGTAATTCTAATGGGCATATTCGGCTTCTTCTCCAAATCCGATAAAGACCCTCTCGAAGCCCACCTAAACGAGTACCACCGCCAACAGCAGCGGCTCAGCCCCACCCCTCATCAACAACGCGAGTCTCGCCGCCGAGGAGGAGGGACAAGCAGCGGCGGTATCTCAACCCGGAGCAGCCCTACCTCCCGCCCTCCTTCCCGTACCGGCGGGCGCCGCAAGCCCTGCCATGTGCATAGCAGCAGCAATGGCAGCAACAAGGGCTCGTCCGCTGCGTCGATAGCCGCCGCGCTAGCTGCCCAGCAAACCGGTCCACTGCCGAATTTCTTTTCCTTTGAGCAGGGCTCCGAGCGCGCACAGGGCCGATACCAGAATGAGTCAACACCGTTGCTTGGGAGATTCCGGGCTATGCCTGGGGGGCCGGGTAGGAGGCGGGAGTCTGACGACCACCAAGGGTTGTTGTCGGCTGGGTGGAGAGGGAGCGTGCATGTTGGGTACGGCGCCTTGATGGCCGCTGCGGCGGAAGGGGGTGGGGAGTTCGACGACAGTGGCAGCGAGGATGAAGATGATAGCGAGGGTGATGTGATGTTGGACTCCGGGTTTCTTGGCGCAGGCACGATACAAGGAAGGACCTTGACGAGGAGGGTAATGCTGAAGAAGTTCAACAGGGCTCGCAGGATGTTATACTACACCTGGGTGCACCCAAAGGCTTCGGTGATCAGGAGGGTGGTAGAGCATTGGTGGAGTCGATGGTTTGTCCTGGTAATATTACCGGCCTTTTTGGTAAGTTGGAAGAGTGCGAATTGTTCTGCGCGCTTTGGAAAATTGCTGACAACCGCTGTATAGGCTGTTGCGTGGTGCGCGATACCATTCCCAAAATACCCAATACCAGACTACGACGATGGCCGCGATCCGACAACACCACCACCGACAACTCCGGGCGAACAACCAGGGCGCAGAACGCCCGGCCACGGAGCGGCGCGGGTGCAGGTCAACTTCTGGTTCTTCCTCTTCGTCTATTACAGCTTCTACAACCTGACGGCCTTAATATGGATCACCAAGGTCTTCAACCTGTACAGTCTCAACTGGTGGCCCAAGTCTCTCGGGTTTCCCCTAACAGTCTTTACGATTGGTGTCATTTCACTAGCAGCTCCTATACCTCTCTACCTCATCCCCGAACTGCGCTGGCTCACTGCTCACAACACAGCATGGATTAGCTGGACCTTCGTCATCATGGCCATGCCCGTCACCATTGCTTTCTGCATCCTTATGACCAACGAGCGTCACTTAAAGCTACGGCATTCTCTATCCGAAACCCAGCGCATCTTCACATCCTCGTGGTGGGCCGGTGAGTCCGGAAACAACAGCCGCCGTGAATCGACGCGGCGAGCCGGATTGGCAGGCTCCTTCGATACCGCGGGCGCAGAGCTTGGGTTTGAGGAGGGCCTCAACCGGCGGCCTTCGGTACCCGTCCGAATCAGGCGCAGATGGCTTCCCGCGAGCTTTGTCCGGTTCGTATGGTTCTGTCTGGCCCTGTTAATCGGCCTGCTTGCCTATGTCATAGGAGAGGCGTATGCCGAGATTTACCTGCGTACGCTTCCGCATAACAACTTGGAGACTATCGTCTATGTCTATGGATGGGTGTCGACGGTGTATCTTCTCGACGGGCTGACGGGCTGGATTTTGGGTGGAAACGAGGGCGAAAGGGTGGGAAGCTATCCGTTAAGCTTCATCTTCAAGCTGTTAGTAGCTGACTCCTACCCCCAACTTCGGATAACGCTCGCTAACCTCCCAACTCTTCACACAGCTACTTCATGCTAACCTACCAAACCTACGTCCGCGCCCTATACGCCCGCCTCCGCTCGCCACAACAGTTCGTGATGCTTCAAGTCCTCTCCTCTACGACCTTGATCATCGTCACACCCATCCTCATGTCGCGCCCTGTCCATTGGTTTCTGTCCATCACCAACCTCAGCGGCCAATCCTACGGCTCCTACCAAAAGATCTGCATCCGCAACGTCTTCATCCGCTTCGTCGCCGAGAACGCGTCCATGCTCGCCTTTTTGGGGAGCGTCGTCATCCTGCACTTTGGTCCAAACAAAGACGTATACCCCTATTTCGCTTTCGACGGCGAGCCAGACGACACATCGGACTTTGACTTTGGTCTGACCTTCTATGCCTCCAGCATAACCTGGGCGTGCGAATTGGCGGCCGGGTTCATTGTTTCCGGCCTGATCAGGCTCATCTATGGCGTTAATGTTGTGACGGAGGGAAAACTTGATTTTGCCGTGTGGCCCGAGTTGCTTCCGACGAGTGTGGCGGTGGTGTTGCATGTGTTGCAGAATATGCTGTTTTCCATTGTTCGGTTGCAGTTTCACTAAGCAGCAGCAGCTGTTTGTTCGATTTGGTGCGGTCGACCGGTTTGATACCCCTGGAATGAATATGCGGGGAACGTTAAGGACGGGAGCGAACGACGCGTTATTCGTTGAACCGGGACGTGGAAAAAGTTGTCGGGTTGGTTTGGTATCTGTCGCGCAGGTTTGTGTGTGCTGGAGCACCGGTTCGTGTCAGTGACACGGCGCCGCTTTGGTGATTACGACTGCGAAAGAGTCAACCGGGAAGAAAAAGGTGAAGAAATGTGAAGAGACAACCAAGCGGATGGGGGAAACTGATGCGGATGTGAAGAACTATCCAT
Source organism: Copromyces sp. CBS 386.78 (assembly GCA_030685235.1). Classification (NCBI taxonomy): domain Eukaryota; kingdom Fungi; phylum Ascomycota; class Sordariomycetes; order Sordariales; family Sordariaceae; genus Copromyces; species Copromyces sp. CBS 386.78. The sequence continues at coordinate 31,942 of MU839246.1, forward strand.
CAGCCTCCCCGTTCACGACCCTTCACTTCAGATCCCACACCAGCCATCCTTCACACATTTCATGCGCACGCCCAGCACAGCACAACATGGCCACCTCAGCTCGCGATCACAAAAAGGAAACAAACAAGGTGTCGTGTGTTGACGGCTAGCGGAAGTGACAAGTAGAAGAGAATGGTGGGGTTCGTCGTACGGCGTCCTTTTCAAGGAAAGGAGGGTGGGGATACGCGCGGGATTTATATTAATCGGTGTAGATGGCCTTTGATTGCGTGCGCGGCGGTAGGGAATCACTGTCACAATATCACCATACCGGTTGCGGTTGCGGAAAGGTGACCCAGGCCTGGGCCCAGACCCGGGGATGCTATGGGGGAGGGGGGTTATTAAGGTGGTCACACCACATCCGCGACACGGGTGACGGGCGACCAGGAAGCACGACATACATACACACATGCGTCCATCCGATGCGCCACACACAACACACACACGAACGAAACGCACGACATTACGGTTACGATGATGATTATTGGACGGAAAGAAAGGAGGAAAGAAGGAAAGACGCGAATGAATTCCACGAGGATACGAACACCAACACCAACGCTTCCACGACGAGGGAATCACAGAGCAGAAGATATCCGTCTTCTTTTTGTCCAAATACACAGAGCCACGGAGGACACATACGCGCAAACTCAACATAAACAACCCTTGGCGACCGTCAGATACAGTGCCATGCCTTTTCTTGGCAAACCAACCTGCTTTCCATTGCTACATACCCCCTTTTTCAGTTATAGGCGTTAGAGTTAAGAAAAAAGAGAGATACCACTGCAGAGTGAGATAGAGAGTAGAGATGAGCAAAGGGGCCCAGAAGAGAAGGAAGGGTTGAATACCTCCCTCTCGTACAGAGTAGATCATATAGCATGTTTCTGTACCATCCACATTACTGATACCATCCATCCCACTTACTGACTAAACAATGTTTCACTCCGCCATGTGGGTACTGAGATGTAAATGCTTTGGCTCGCCCATGCCTCAAATGCTGAGGCCTTGGGCCGGCCAACGTTTCTCGTGTAACTTGTCATGCAATTAAGTCTGGGTACTTGTTCCGGAATGTGTGGGGTGGGATTGTCATTCTGCCTGACTCAGCAATACGAGATAGAGGAAGGAAAGTGACGTGTCAGATTTAAGCCCATTTCTATCATATGCAGCATGACAAACATAATTAAGGCTCCCAGTCCCAAAACGACATTGGTATTTTATTATCTGGTAAACCATGATGCAAGTGTCTATGCTATGCTTCAACATTCTTTTTTTTTTTTCTCCAACATTGACTTTGGTCAAGGCTGTTGATAAGTCGACCCAGTAGTAGGTAATGAGTCCTCTCCAAATTGAGTTGCGAGGAAGAGACGGAACCTTGATAGCCAACCCCAACCGTCAGTCATTCTTCCCAGTGCACTTTCCAGTTCCATCCAATGTCTCTGGTACTTTTTCCAAGGTAATTATTTCCATTTCCACTTACACTTGAGATCGTCATCCTTTTGCAACGTTCTTTCAGTTATTACATTGCATTCCAGGTTGTGTTAAGTAACGTTACGAGATCCTTTACGGTAGGCCCCTCGATATTTACCCTTTTATAAAGGGTCCCGACTACTGGTATTCGCATCAACCGTTTCTGAAGGATCAACCAAAACAATAACCAACATACGACTATAGATGGTAGGCGAAAACTCGGGATCCCGTCTGCTTTCCCCTAGATAAGCTACCAATCGCCTGGCTAGTAGTCGGATCGGTGACGACCGGTGAATAACTAGATGTTGTATGTTTTATGTTAAACAAATTTTTCATCATCCTTTTCTTGGTTCTAGTTTATTTTCTCTCATTCGTTATCTTTTGTTCTTTTTCCATGTGTGTGCACGTGTGTGTGTGTGTGTGTCTGTCGATTCAGTTGCTGAATCCGTTCTAGGACACGTGCAGATATGATATGATATGATAGACTCACGACTGTACAGCTTTATGGAAAACCACATTGGTACCTCTGGACCTAACCAGGTCCGAACAAGTACAAGAGCCTTTCTCGGTAGAAACGTAAAACAGACAGTCGTGCTTGCTTGTCTTATAAGGCTCCAGGCATCCGTAAATGGATATGCAGAAAAAAAGTACACTTTCCACGATGCCATGCAGTGTAATCCCACCTGCCCATCAAGCAGCATGTGGGGATCGTGTGTCGATGCCAAGACGATGGCTGCAGTATCTGATCCGGACCCGGACTGCGAAGGGTAAGGGGTTAAGGGGAGGGGGGTGTGCATGGCGTACGGGAAGGTGGGCAGCGAGTGTCATCCGGGAGACAGACGGGAATTACCTATAGCTCACAATCTCGATCAGGTTGATGTTAATACCCAGCTATTGCCAGAGGAGGCAGTGCAAGACGATTTGCATGTCTATCCCGTGGGTGATTGGGGAGAATGCTGTAACTACCGTTAACCGAAACGGATCAAAGAGCAGGTTTTTGATATCTGCTGGTCAGCCAGAGATAGCAAAGTGCCAGGCACAGGTAGGAAGGTCAACACAGGACGGCTTCTGGCGGCTGAGGAGGACATGCCTTGTTTCGTTGTGTATATGATCATCGGATATAGCCTATAGCTAACCTACCTTTAGGGGAGGCGTTGACAGAGTAAACGAGCAGAGCCATGTTTTCGGCATAAGGGTGTGCTGGCGGCTTTATGATTGCCTGCCCAGCCTTACGGCCAAACGTTCTCTATCCATCCCCTTGATCGGCAACGTCAAAACCCGGTAATTCGGGCACATCGTTATAGCATCGCCGGAGTGAGCGAGTTCAATGTTCGGTTCCGAAATGGCGGCGCAAGGATAACCATGTCTAACCCTGAAGAATATGGCTCGCTCGGGGAGTTCTGGGGAAGCGCATTTGGTTTGGATGGGAGTTAGTAGAGTCAATAGTGCACGCCTTTGGCGGGGATCTCAAAGAAGTTCGGGGAATCTCAAGGGGTGACGGCGTGGGTCGGATGCCATGAGGAGGTGAACGTGTGGCGGTCAGGATGTTTTTGCTGGGTCGGGTATCGCTCATCCCGCAGGCTAATCAGGGGTTGCCGGCAGTAGTAGGCCTGGGGCTACCGGCCTTCTAGAAATACTGGCCCCGCTTGTGGAAAAGAGCGCTGTGTCCGTGTGGGTAGTGTCGAGGCAGAGTGCCGAGCATCGGAGCATGTGTCGCAGGTCTTGGAAGAAATGCTCATCGTCATCTCCTCTCCTCGTATCTTCTTTTTGGATCGTCCTGCATGTGAACCTGTTGATAATTTTGGCCCAATGGAGATAGCACGGTGAGTCGAGACTGTGTGACTAACAACCTAACACACGCGGCTACGGGAACCTTTGTGTGTGGTGTGCTATCAATCTAATAAATGAGTAAAGAAATCACCGTCCCGTGGGGGTAGGAGGTCACGTAAGGAGGAAGTAGAAATGTGAGCCTGGAACCTGGGGAGCTCTCACCCCGCAGCCGTGACAGGATTGTAGGCCAGTGAGAAGACGATGTTGAGGCATCCCGTCGTCGAGTGGATGTCGCACGATATCGAAAAGGTGATGCGATTCATGAGCAGAGAAGAGAAGGCGTCGTGGTTGTTGCAGACCGAGCGGGGAGGGCTCGTTGCCATGCAGCTGCTGTACTACAAGGATGGTACATGATGCAGTGCATGCCGCGTTCCCAGCCCAAGATTACACTTTTGCAGTACTAGCCTGGCGTGCCTGGTTCCAATGCTTGGACGGTGGTTGTTGAAATGGCCGCAATCCGGTTCAAGGTGATGGCTGCCTGCTGCCTGCTGCGCTTTCCATTGTTTCGCGGGTCGTACTTGTATTCATCTTCGTAGATGGATTTTCAGGAAGGAGCGCGGATGGGAATTTCCATTGTCAACAACAAAAAGCTCATGCACAGGCAGGTGGGGTTGAACTTTTGAGTTTTCTGAGCCCCACAGCTATCCACAACTCTACCCCACCTTTTCAGCGAGCGAGGTCCCCCAATCGGCCAATGCCCCTCGGGACGTCAGCCCCTCTGTTCGGTTCTCTCACAACGAGAACACTACCCTACACCCACCTGCCTTTTCCGTGGTCTATCATTTGCTGGCCTTCCATCCTCATATTCTGGCTTCTTTCCTACTGTACTTGTGGTCGAAAAGCGACTCGTCGTTGGCCCGCTGTACGTGATTGGGCGGCACGGTCAAGACCAGCTTGCGTTGATAAGATGGTGAACTTGTCTCCATCAGAGTCCAGAACCTCGACTCTGCGAAACACATCCAAGGGGCAGTAATCCACAGTACAGTACCTTATGTATAGCCAATACCAGGTACGTTCGGCCATCCATCGCTATCGTTCATAATCAAGCTGTTACGCTGCCGGTTTTACATGGAACGTCTCGGTGATATGGCTCCGTGATATGGCTGCTGCCGTTGACCGTTAGGCGATAAAACATCATATCGGCACAACCACTGAGGGTCTCACCGACTCCACTCTGCGACGGGTCCCCCGGACGGTGCCGCGGCTCCATCTGACTCTTTCCGGCTGCGGACCCGCCCGTTTTTTTACCATCTATTTTTTTTCACTGCGGTCGCCGTCGTGCGTGTTTGCGATTTGCGCCCGCCTGTTCTACTGGTCGATAATTGGATCGTCTTCGCTTCCGCGCCGTGTCCGTTTTTTTCTCTCTCTCTCGTTTCCCTTTTTTACACCGCTCGCCATTCCTGTGAATCTTGTACGTACCTTAAGTTCCTTTCCACTCACAGCAGTTCCGAGTCTCCTAGGTAGGTCCAGACAATCCCGTCCATTCTATTCACAGGCACCCACGGCAGCCGAACGCACCCAGCACGCACAACCTACCCCCGTCTCGTCCCCGGCTCGTGTCTGCAAGTCCGCCCTATCATTATCACTCCTTACATACACCCTTGAGCTTCACACCCCCCAACACTTCGGTCTTTTCCCGCGGCCGGAATCAAGGTGGCCTGTCACCGCAGCGCGCAGCTTGCCATTAGGAGAAAGTTCTTGTCTGACACCAGCCGAACCATTAGGTTGCTTTCTAGCCAGCCCTCCTTTATATCCCACATAGATAGGCTCGAGCCGTCCGGAACCCTTTTCCCTTCTTTTTCTCTCTTCTCTCTCTCATCATGAGCGCCAACGCCGAATCTGCCCCCCAAGTGGCAGACTTTGTTACCCTGACCCAGGACAAGACCGCCAACACGCAATCCACCGTCAACCAAGATGCCTCGGGACGCAAGTCCTCCTCCCCCGCCGCCGCCGCCGCCGAACTCGCCAGTACAAAGGTAAAGTTGATGGCCGCCTTGAGGTCGTTCCCCGACTTCCCCATCCCCGGCATCAACTTTATCGATATCCTCCCCCTCTTCCAGGACGTCAAGACCCACGAGGCTCTCCTCGTCGCTCTCCAGCTCCAGATCGAGCTCTCCCACGTCAAGCCCGATGTCATTGTCGGTCTTGATGCCCGCGGCTTCCTTTTCGGCCCCTCTCTCGCCTTGAGAATGGGCGCCAGCTTCGTCCCCGTCCGCAAGCAGGGCAAGATGCCCGGTCCCTGCGTCACCGCCGCCTACGAGAAGGAGTACGGCACCGATTTCTTCCAGATGCAGGAGGGCGCCATCAAGCCCGGCCAGAAGGTTCTTATCGTTGACGATATCATTGCTACTGGTAAGCATTATGCGCCCACCTTTCCTTTTTTGGCAATCGCTTGGCGACGGCCAATCTTTTTGTCCTATCACGCCATATCTCATCTCAGCGATGCGCTGGACTTGCCCAATTGGCATGCTTGCAGTGCAATTCGGCTAACAACAACTTTTACAGGTGGTTCTGCTGCTGCCGCTGGCGAGCTTGTCCAGAAGCTCGGTGGTGAGACGATCGGTTACCTCTTCATCCTCGAGATCGCTTTCCTCAAGGGCCGTGAGAAGCTCGGCGGTGTTCCCGTCACCACCCTTCTCGAGACCGATGAGTAAATTTATAAACCACCATCGGATTTATCACGACCTGCATATATGTCTAATTAGACCAATTTCTTTTTTCGCCGACCATCTACACCAGTTGAAATTCGGCCGTTGACTATCTACGACTCCTTTCGCACTTCTCGCCATCAATATGCGCTTCTACGACCCACGATTTGGAATTTAACGGGGAAGGAGCATAAAAGATACGGACCCGACGGTTGCGACCTGAACGATAAAGGGATACTGGGGCGAGGGCAAGCCGACAGGGAGATACATGTGGGTGATGCTCTCTATTTGCCAGTCGAACAAAAGTTTTGGACACGAAGGATTGGGGATTTTGGTTCTGCATTTACCTGGCGTTCGGGCGCGTTACAAAAAAGTGGGGTTCAATGGAAGGTATCAATGGTTTAAAACCAACCTTCGGCCGTGAGAGAGGAGGATACCATTGAGTGAACCCATTTGTTTATTTTCCTTGGTTGCATCATAGACCGTTGGCTTCACGTCGAGGAAGTAAGGAAGTAACGAAGAAACTATTGCAGTGATGCAAGAACCACCTACCATTGCCAGCCATCTCGCTACTTGTTGCCGTGCTAAGAGCCACATCATACCGGAATGTTTTGAGACACCCAAGCTTATCGCAACGTTCTCACTGGGACATGTCTACAGGGTGCAGATGCAGGAAAACCACAGCAAGGAAACTCGACAGTACAACAAGGCGGCTTTTTCCCATTGAGGAGATGACCGCAGGATCTCCATTGACAACAACGACCTGCGCGATGACAACCGCGCGATGATAGCTTTTATATCGCCCTCAACAAAAAGGAATAATATTCCAAACCTCACTGAAACACCAACCGGTCGTCGTCACAGCAACACTTGGGATCGTCCGATTGGTTGATTTTCCGATATCAACAAAAATTGTCAAACTGGCTCTGAATCCTCAACTGCAGGTCATCGAAAGAAACAACACAAGATATGCATATCTATCTGACAATTTCACAATTGGTACCAGACAGCCATGCCGGGGTAACAAAATCGGAGCGTGAAGTGTCCATTTAACTATCATACCCACGGCAATATTTTCCAAAAGAAAGGGGGTCCAGACCATGTACAAGCGCAAAGGGGTCCGGTACCTGCATCACTTCCCCATCGCAGTGTCTACGCATCAAGGGGCATGTGCATATGCTAGGTATACCCACTCGTCCGGTATCGGTCCTCGGGCCGGTGCAAGAGGTCAAAGTAAGGTCAAAGCAAGCGAAAAGAGCCGGGATGAAAATGCAGCGCAGCGCCGAAATGTAGCTGCCACGTGGGCGCCATCTTTCCATCCCATATCATCGCACATCGTAGGGCACAGACAGATGACAGATGAAGTCCCTCTGTAAATGCAGTCTGCATTTGTATTTGCATCTGCGTCTGTGTCCGAGCCCACGGACGCGGCGGACGTGAGGGGAAGTGCAGTGGCATGAAATGTGAAAAGGGAGCTTCCTGCTGGAGGTCTGCACGAGAGGACGTACCTGCATATGAATATGTTTGTAGGTTTGTGATAAAGTGAGATCTTCACATCCGCATAAGACATGACTGGACAAGGCATGACAAGATGGTTGACAAAGAGAGAGAGAAGCCGGAGAAGAGCAGGAATCGTTGACGGGGATGGAAGGCGCAAATGGAAAAAAAAAAAAAAAAAAAAAAAAAAAAAAAAAAAAAAATTTTTTTTTTTTTATTTTTAATTTTTTTTTTTTAAAAAATTTTTTTTGGAATTAGTTAATATTTGAAAAAATAAAATGTTTTATTATTTTTAAAAGTTTTCAAAA
>MU839246.1:39734-87757 GCA_030685235.1 Copromyces sp. CBS 386.78
CACTCACCCCGCTTACCCCATAAATCGTTCTCGGGGTGGTCTTGACCAAATAAAAAAAAAAAAAAAAAAAAAAAAAAAAAAAAAAAAAAAAAGGGATTTTCGTTAAGTGGTCATGGCAGTGATTTGATCTCGGGATATATACAAAAAGACGCCAAGGCCCTGGAGTCAAATTCTGGTGTGAAAGGGAGAAAAGTAACATAACAACTCGGCATGATGTCTGTAATAGTCTATACTCGCTTCTCTTCCAAATCTACCCTATTTTTCAACAAAGCTCTGCTCTCAAATGCTGTTATATGCAAACAATCTGCTTCCTTAATCATCAACCCCTCAACTTGCTATACCGTAAACCTCAACAAAGCCCAACCCGACATTCCCCTTCTCTCCTCCCGTCCTCCTCCCCTCTCCAAAATCAAGCAACCCCCCCAGCATCCCCCTCATCAACAATCACATTCCTCAACCTCCTCCCCTGACTCTCCAAAAACCACCTCCTCCCCACCGCCACCCCCTTCGCCCTCTTGAGCGTCTCATACGTCATCTCCCCGCCTCCAACCATGATCATGGGAATCGGATTCCTTCTCACCAATCCACCGGGCGTCTTTTGGACCTGGTCCAGCAACGGCCTGGCTAATCCCCCTCCAACTCCTTGGCTGCTGAAGGTCTGGCCGGAGTAGTAAGCCGTGTACGAGGCGTCCTCATCTTCGCCGTCTGATACTACTACTACGAGTTGTAAGGACGAAGAGGAGGGAGGGAAGGCGGGGATGTTGGAGAGTTTTTCCGAGAAGGAACAGCCGCCGCGGCGGAGGAGGAGGATTTGATGGTTGCGCGGGATGGAGTCTTCTAGTGGATGCTCAAAGGAACAGAGCTGGCCGGCGGCGTAGATGGTGGTGTAGGGAATCATGTCGCGGGGGACGGGGCCGAAGGGTGGGTAGAGTCGAGAGTGGGTGGGGTTGTTGGGCCCGTAAGGGGAGGAAGGGGGAGGCGGTGTAGGAGGTAAAGGGGCGGCGCCGATGCCGGTGGCGGTTACGGCGGTGGAGTTTAGCAAGACGTTGAGTGGGTGTTTGATCCCTCGAGTGGCGGCATGGATGGATGAGATGGAGGGAATGGACGGGAGAATGGAGGGTAAAGCGGTGACGGCTGCTTCAAGGGGGATGCCGTCGAGAAGGTCGTCGAGGGAGGCCGCGAGGTTGGCGAGGAGGGATTTGACGTAGGAGCCGAGGGAGGAGGAGGCGGGTTCTTCGGAGGTGGCGTTGGCTGTTTCTGGTTGTTGTTCGGACTCTTCGTCCTCCTGCTCCTCTTGGGAAACGTCGTCGTCGGTGTTAATGCTCTCAGGCCGAGGCTGCTCCATCTCCTTGTCGGTCTTGTTCTGGCCCAAGTCCACATGGTGCAAATGCACGAGCTTGACGTTAACAGGGTCGCGGACGAGATTGAACCGGGGGTCCGACACCTCGCCTAGGATGGCTCTGTTCATAACTATGAACTCATCCCGGCCGAGTTGGACGCCGTTCACCTTGCTGACACGCCATTCGCCATCGGTATCCTCCTCCTGCCTCATGGTCAACTTCAGGCCGGAAAGAGTCTGGACCCGGATCCGATCCATGGTGAGGCGCTCGAGGTTCTGCATGCCCATCAGGTAGTTGAAGGCACTGCCGCCGATGAGTTCTTGCGCGTTGGAGGAGAATTCGAGCAGCATCTCGACAGGCTGATTAATTTTGCGGCATGTTCCGTTTTGGGGAACCATTTCTGGTGGAAGAGTCCAGGGGAAAGGAGTGAACTTTTGGAGGTCGGACTCGGGCCTCCCGGAAGGGGTGTGTTGGCCGAAGGGTTGAGTACCCTTCGCTGGAAGTCCTAGACGGTTCTTTGGCTTCAACAAGTGTAGGTCCAACATCTTTGCGGCGTGGTAGATGTCATCTCTGGCAGCAATGACGGAGCCTGTGAGGGGAGTGGCAGACGGCGGTGACGGGCAAGTGTTGGTATAGCTAGGGTCATGGTACACTATCAGTTCCTTTTGATCAAACGTCCTTGATCGGACCGATGACTTTGCCTTCGGCAAGATAAGCGGATGGCCTTCTGTGGTGAACACAAAGCCGGCATCCAGCTTGTTTAACGGATGCGACTCGTCAAACAACAGATACAGATACTGCGTGGTTTCGCCGAGGAAGAAGCTTTCCATGCGATCGCTCTTCTCGCCGGTCAAAACATTCTGAAGGCCGGCCCATCCACATTGCGAAGTGCACCGCCTTTGAATGTCTCTCATGACCATCTCGCCAACATAAAGATACCAGGGGTCCTTGGTAGCTTGGTATATGTAGTAGGTCGACTCGATGAACTCGGGTCGCAACGGCCACCAGCCTAGACCGCCCTCGATGTCTTTGTGGGTAATGGACCAACGTTCAGGCAGTGCTGCGTATCGCGCCCATATGGCAGTGTAGAGCAAGCTCGTTTCAATGGCTTCCTCAACCTCACCAGCGAGGACGAGTAGACCAGCGTAGAAAGCACCCAGGCTGTCTACCCAGTTAGTAGCCAGTGAGCCCGTCCATAAGTTGACGTTCTCATAATGCGGATGATCTCTGTCGCTGTAAAGATGACGTTTAATCGCAGCATGGGCATGATGCCATGCCTGGAGGAACGCATCAGGCGAGTTCTCAACTTCAGTAAGCGGAGCAAAGAGAGTATTGGGGTCTAGCCAGTCATCCTTCGGTTTTGGCTCGACGGCTGTCCGATTTGGAAGTTCGTGCCCTGAGAGCAAGATGTGCGATTTGAGTGCATACTCAAAAAAGCTGTCGGCGCCAGCACCGACGACGGAATAAGGGCCTACCCAATGGCCTTGTTCAGCATCGACGCCTGCGCCGAGGAGGCCAATGTGACTCTTTCGATACCACACTGCCCAGAAGGCTCGCTTTGCAAGCTGTTCAAAACGCGGATCGCCTGTCAGGCGGCTGAGAACAGTGAATTCGAGAACAAGCGACCCAGCGCCAGCACTGCATGTCTCGGTAATCTCAGGAGGCCCATCAGCTATGCGGTCCCCGGAAGACGACTCATGCAACGGCGAATTCTTGTAAAAGGGGATACCATGGCGCAGATTGACACGCGGATAGGGCATTCCCGTCTTGGTGTAGAAGGCCGGAAGAATCCTTGTCCCAAGATCAAGCGCCAACCGAAGTAGCTGGCCGTCGTAAGTCAGCCTATTCGGCCAATGGATGGGCGGAGGGCTCAGAGGATCATGTTCGGGACCCAGAGGTTCATAGCCACTGATCGGTAGTGCGCCAACAGCAAACAAATGGGCACTAAGAAGGCCACCCACACCACGAATGACCGTCTCAAAAACCTGCACCTTGCTATCGACATCAAAGCCTCTAGCGCGCAGGCCATGACCAGAAGGACCGGGACGGCCATCGCCATACTGCTCGACCAAGGCGGCAACACCATCCTGGAAGTCACGCAAGGCTTTCGGTCCCGTGCCGCGGTCATCTGGCGGGGCTGAGGCAAAGATTGCCAGCGTAGACAGACTGTCTATCAGACTAAGGGAGTAGTTGCCCAAGACATCGTTCACCTCAACATTCCCTGGATTCTTAGCATCCCGGGTCAGAGGGGCGCAAGTGACGGGCCGGAGCTGACAAGGTTGAGTTAGCTTGGTGTTATGGAACGAAGTGGCCTTGAGATAGTGAGACCTTGATAGTGATGAATGGTGGTGGGCCATACCTCGTCCTCGGGAAAGGCGATGCGCATGTAGTTGTCGAAGCCATGGTAGAACATGTCGACGACCTCACGGCGGAGCTCAGCCACGCGACTGGGGCGCATTGCCCGGGCACTGGGCAACAGGGCCACAAAGGCCAACAAGGTCAGGAGAAGGAGCCATGGTGATGACCGGGGCCGGGACCGGAAATGTGACCGGAGACGGGGCCGGAGTGGTTCCCGGGTCATGTTACTATGCGGCCGGAGTCCGGAAGTGTGGCTGTGAACTTGACAAGTTGTCCAGAGTTGGACCCCTCCACTTGGACGGTGATGGCTGCCAGGCCCAGCAGATCACCTAGGCGGGTGGCTGAGGAATGCGACTGAAGACTGCATAGGTGTCCAATACGTGTGGAAGATAGGGCTCGGTGAGCGAGGAATGACCGCGGAGGTTTTGCAATGGTTGAATGTGTGTGGCATGCATGCAATGCCGGGTAGGTGAATGATGCCACTTGACCAATGCTGCTTGCAAGGTGTAACCAAGGTGTCACGGTGTAACGTGTGGCTGGGGCGTTTGCCTGTATTGACGTTACATTACAGTCAATGAGCGGCCCGTGGCAGGTGTCAAGGCCCACTTCCTGGTCACTCACTGTTTGCTCCACAATCTCCGGCCCGGCGCGGCCGCTGGAGGTCAGAAACCGGACCCCACCACCCCGACTTCACCTCCGTCTCGCCGACCAATGGTGGTGTTTTACACTCGCACTTCCTCCATCAATCGAACTCTTGAATGTCAACCAGGGACAACACATCTCACCACCTCTTTCTATTTTTGATCTTGGCTTCCTGACCGAACGAAAGGGAGCTCCCGGGTACGGTGCGCTCTACTGCCTCGCCGACGCGCAATACGTAACAACATCGTCATCATCAAACCACTCAGTCGTTTCCTCCAATTTCAATAATGTGGCATTGCAACCCAACATCAAGATGCCGCGATTGCGGCTTCCTTCAGCCATGTAACCCGATGTGTTCACGTCGCCGATTTTCGGTCTGAACTCCCCGTTCGTGGCGCTGCTTCCGCGTCAAAACATCCTACGGTCCTTACATATTGATCGGGGCACCGTTGAAACCACCGAATGCCAGTGCCCCGAACATGGGTTTTGTCGCAAACCCATGAATGAGCTGGCCGGGATTTACGATTTGTCCCGGCCGCTGTGTGGCACAGCTAACCCGGCGAGCGTCACCTGTCATTGAACTGGCCTATCGGTAATATTTGCTGTTTTGTTGATTCGTACGCCTCTCATTAATGTCTTGTTTATGTTGCTGTCACCGAATGATACTCTCAGTACGGTGTATGCCAGCTTCTGGCGAATCCCAGTTAACAGGTTAACATTCCGATAAACGCCGTCATATAGCTTTATACACTGCAGTCAACACCAGGTCCTTCCGGCCCGGCATGTCCGTTTAAAAGTCTGGGGTCACACACCGTTCATTTAGAGAATTGGGGCTTTGAGTTTATGTGGCTGGACCCCATGGCAAGTACGAGCATTGGATCCTTCCCTCGCGATTGCAAGCTTTGGTCTGAAAGCCGAACATTCCCTCCTCTCCAGTCCTGTCAGTGAGTGTGGCCAGGTTAAGGCTAAAGGACCATTAGAGTTCAATGAGCCGCTTCCTGGCCATCACAACCTTCACTTCACAGCAGCGGCCAGAGCTCATCATAACGGCACAGATTCTCGAGTCTTTTCTAACCAGGTGAGTATGGGTAACACATACCTGCAACGGCCTGCACGCTCTAATCACGACTTTCTGTCCAATGAGCAGCTTAAACTCAATTCAATATTATCGGTACCTGAGGGAACCTGGTGTTCTTCTCATGGGATCCAAACGAGGTATCACCATGTACTTGGAGTACCTGCCACCAATGGGCTTGTGGACGCCATTCCTATAGGCCAGCTTACCGAACAAGATTTAGCCACTGCCCCCAAATGGCGCTTCAGTGGCCTGATGAGATTAAAGGGCGGGACTTTCATCTCAACAGCCCAAGCCCACGGAAACCGATCGTTCTGTTTGACAGCTCTGCTTTCCCCATGGCCGTTAGGAACGGACTTAGACCCCTCGTATCATTCAACGAACGAGATGCCCGACGTCAGATCCCCAACCCATGTGGCAACGTAGGTATCACCAGTCTTTTTGGAACTGAAAGTTGTCTGCCTAGCTCAAGGGTAGCTGCAAGGTCCTTGGACTCCGCCCTTTTGGGAAGACAAATGGCACCCTTTTGCGCAGCTACATACACATGTGAATAGGTTATTATCTACGAGCCGAGGCCGAGGGCAACCTTATACCTACCCACCCATCAGCCTGCTGCGGTCAACCTAATCTGCCATGTTCCCTCCATGCGGGTTGATGTGGATGGCTATGTATTCTGGAAAGCGGATATGATGCAATGACTGGAGCCCAGAAAGTGTGGGTGCAGTTGTCTTGCGGTCAGGCACTCAAAGGACTAACAAACTTCTTCATCTCACTTGCTTCCGTACCGTCACGATCGGCCCCATGGACCAGGTTAGGTTGTCCCGTACGGCCCGCCGCCATGGCGCTAGAACCCCGTGGGATTTTTGTCTTCCCGCAGCAGTGGCTTTGGGGTTTTCCATCGCAAAGACACTGGAAAAGAACGGCGGGAAAACGCCAAAACCCGTCCAAAAACGAGAACAAAGTCTTCCAAGATAAACTCAACATCAACCTCCTGCGAAGTTCTTTCTCACTTTCCTCTTCAAGCCCAGTTTACTCGTCAATATGACCCAAGGAAATTTGGGGGCCAAAAAATGAACCGTACCTATGTACCCCTACCGATACGGGGCGAAGCACGGCCAATATCAACCAATTCTCAGGTGCAGGAATACATAACAGGGGTCATGTTCCGGTCACTTAACAACTGACAGTGCACGCTTTACGCAGCGGCATCACAAATTGGCGAGCGAGTCACAGGACATGAAGCACCGAAGCACGAAAAGTAGCCGTCATCTCGCCATGAAAGTAAAGTGTAGGTGGTATTGCCGAGCCCCCGGATGCCGAGAATCTTGTTTCCTTCATGGCAACAGGGCCAGCCGTTTGTGGAAGGAAGCTCGCGAAACCTTGCTCCTTGTTCAAGAAAAGGTCACCACGGTTCGAAACTCGACTGCCTGCACTACCTACACTATGACACTGGGCAGGCATCAATGAATGAACCTGACTGACCGAGGATGACGACTGAGTTCCGTGGCTGTTACTCTCAAAGCAATTTACTTGATCCGTCCTGTGGTCCGTCTTGCTTCACTGTACATATTAGCTAGGACTGATGAAGTTCGAAACCCCCTTGTCCGGCCATCAAATCAACCCCGGTCCTGGCTCGCCCGGTCCTTGACAGACCAGTGGAGTACAGAAATGACAGCGCCAGAAATGGAAGCTATTGATCGACACAGCCCAGAACGGCGGGGCGGGCCTCATATCCCCGGCGAACCCAGGCCCCTAGCAGGCCGCAGGCGTGTACAACCGGGGGACGGGAATGTCACGAATGTTCGGGAGGATTGCGGAGACTCCACCTCGACCCGACCGATGTTTCGGAGAAGGAGGAGGGGACGGAGGACGGACATCGGATGATACAGATTTTAACCCACAGTCCGGATTTGTGTCAGCCAGACTTAATGCTACAAACATGCTCACCCGTCGTCGGTCACTGTAGGAGTCAAACCTCCAAGACTGTAGCAGGCTCTCACAATCGACAATCTCCTATTGTTCCCGTCTTCAAAAGAAAAAGAAAAGCACCTCACAACAGGCATAGAAACGGTTCTTGACCTGCTGAGGTTAGACTTGCGAAAACGGTTTATTTTCAGCCAAATTTCTTCCGATTTCTTTTCCCTTTGATGCCAAGAAAAAACAAGTTTTCGCCAATTACGGGAATAACAAGGTCGAGAGAGAGCTGCAGAAAAAAAAAAAAAAAAGAAAAAAGAAAGGGGAATGAAATGGCGGGGTGATGCGATTCGGGTGCCCTGTTCTGTACCTGACTGCCTGGCTGGACTGGTTGTGCAGAGCGTTCCTGGATGCGCGCTGTGAGCTTCCCCTTGTGAAGCAGTTTGAAAGAAGTATTTTACCCAAGAAATGGAGCTAGCTAGGGAACGACATATTAAAGACTTCGGATGAGAACTCCCCCCCCCCCCACGTGAACACCTCATTGCACCCTTTGCATCTCATACGTTCGCAGCCGTGGCATCCAGTCCCCATCATCTATTGGCATGGATTCAAGTTGACATTTGCCCTTGAGACTGAAAGGAGCCCATTTCTACCCTCTATCTAAAAAGCGCATCTCTCGCGTTACACAAAGGAGAAAGAAGGGGCGGCTTACGTATGTACACTACCTACTCCACGCAAGGTCCTAATTGTGCAGTGCAGTGCAGCGCGTTGCAGTAGTGACTACACAGTCCACTGCGTACAGCTTGTGTAATGTTGAATCGTCTGGTCGCCTGCCCGCCCGCTTGTGTAGGTATCACGGCGACATGGCGACTGTACGCTGGTGCAGTGCAGTGAACTTCGACACCGGAAGCGATGGTATAGCTGATGCCGGGCAAATGGCGATGAATTTGAGATGCAATGGTGTGGTGTTTCGACTTTTCAGTGGTCCAAGTTTTCATAGCGGAGGTTGTTTGTTGATATGGTGAGACGGCTGGGATGGGGTAGGATGGGATTGGGGATTGTTGTTCCCGTTTGGGAAATTTGGAGAGGAATTGGAGGGTTGTGATTGGTTGATGTTGCATAGCTGTGTTGTTCGGGATGTGGTGTTGATTTGGGGGTTGAAGGGTCAACGGTTGTTGATGGACCCGACTTTTGTTCAAGGATAACTGATGGTGGGTCCCAGGGCACAGGCCATCTACCGCCTGCTCCACTCATGCCCTGGTTTCGCCCACCGTTTCTACCGTATCTTCTTATTCAAATTGGATTTGACTACTATACAAGCAGTTTAGCACATCTGGTGGATCCACTGCCCCACTAAACTTATTATAGTATAGCCGGGCCGGCAGGCCCACTTTTACCCACTTTACACCCTGCCAGCCGTGCCAGCCAACTGCAGATCAGCTGCAGGTGACTATGCCAGCCCGAAAAGGTTAGCTGGGTAGACTAAAAATGATCGCTGGGTAGACTAAACCCACTTTTACGCTGAGTAAGCCACCCAGCCGCCTAGTACACTGTATGCATCGCTGCCCAACCTCGTTGTCGTCGCGCGTTTTATTAGCGATTGTTAACTATATTGCGTAATTGAATAAAGCTATCGCGAGACCTTATCTACCGTTGCGTAATATTTTTGAGCGAATATTCCGTTGTCTTTATTATTTTTTCGTAGAGTATTATTTTTTTGTAGAGTATTATTGAATTCGCTATATTGTACTATATTGCTTATAAATTGTATTCGTATATTTAATTCGGTAAGTTAGCCTTATATCCGATTAGAAATAATTAATATTAATAGGACGTTATTAGAATCCTTAATTAAAATACTATTAATTCTAATTCGAACGGTTATTCTTTAGCGGAGTACGACTCCCTTTATTAAAATTTAATTACTATTAATCCGCTATCGCCGCTAGCCGTCGAAGTCGAAATTAAGAATACGGTTACTATCCCTTACCCCTAGCGAGCGCGCGAAGTTAACGAAACTATTATTTATATCCTTTAACTATAATAATAGGGCTATTACTTTCGATAAATTATAGGAATACGCTATATAATAAAGTTTTATAGTTTAGTCGTATAGTAATATAAAGAATAAGAAGAAGGGGGAAGAGTAATTCGTTATATATATTAATTATAGTTATATATATAGTTATATTTATAAAGTTATTGGGTAAGGGGTTCGAAATATTGGTTTACATCGATTCAATTACTTATATTAAGTAAAAGTCGTATTAAGGAAGAGGTAAGGTAATTAATAATTCGTTAAAAAAATTAATAATAATTATAATTATAGTTTCGATATTATTAATTTCGTTAGTAATATTATTTATCGATAATAGGTTTACTATAATTATAAAGAGGCCGTTAATATCGCTATCGAGAGGTTATTTAGTATCGCTAGAATAATAGCCCGCCAAATTACTTATTATTTTAACAGTACGTTAAATTATAATAATATAGGATTAGAGGATATTATTGCCATTTAGTAAGTTGACCGTAATAATTTAATTGAAGAGTTACGTAGTCTTCGAATCCTTATTATTATTAGGGAAGTGCTTAATATCTAATATTATATCCGACGAATTAAATATAGTTCCTATATAATAATAAAGGCTTTTATCAACCTATTAGAATAATATAAGGATTATTATAATATTAAGTACTTTATTAAATATAATGAAAGAGGGAGGGTTATACGAGTATTTTGGACTTTCGATTAGTATATAGAAATATAGAAGAAAAATTCCTATATATTATTAGTTAATAATACGTATAAGGTAAGTACTTTTATACATTTTTATTATTATTATATAAATATATTTATTTACTATTTAGGAGTTTATATTAAATTTTTTTTTTTATATAGGTTAATTATTTTAACTTCCCCCTCTTTAATATTATTAGTATCGATATATTAGGCTAGAATTTTAATATTAGCTTCGGTCTTTTAAGCGGGGAGAAATAGGAGGATTTCGAATAGTAATTCTAATACTTAAAAAAGTTCTAAGAAAATTACGAAATCCCTAACCCCAATATTATTATTAGCGATTTTAATAAGGGATTTAAAAAGGCCGCTATTGCTATTTATTTAAATGTACTATATTAGTTTTATATATAGTGTATTATAAAGAACATAAATTATTATATTAAGAAGAAGTGGATATAGTTAGGTAGTATTAAATTAGTCCCTAGTATTAATTTATTAAATCCCCCCCTAATTATACGGGATTTAAATAGTAAAAGCCTTAATCCTTTATTATATTAAGGCTCTACGGCCGTATTAGAGGATAAAATTAATAAATATTTCGACGACGATTTAGAAGAAGAGGATTTAGAGGAGGTTAATAATATAACTATCGCTACTTATTTTATATAATAACCTAATAATAAGTAAGGAATTTGCAACGTAATTAATAAGCTACCGCTTAAAGTTATTATTTTATATAATTGTAAATATGAAATCCCTATTTTTAATTTAATTCGTCGGTTTTATTAAAATTTGTATAAGGGGTTCTAGAAGGTATAGAAGTAGGTAATTTATACTAATAATAAAGGTTGTTTTAAGCGGGTATAGTAATTAATAGTTAATGAATTTAGATGATAAATTCGTACGTATCTTCCCCTTTTACCCCTTCTATAATAAATAATATACTTTTTTCGTTTGTACTTTATTTTATTTTATTAGACTAATTATTATTTATTATAGCACTCCTCTCCTACTTCTATAAGTATTACCTCCTATAGATTAACGAATTCGGTAATTATATTATTTCAAAGTATAGAAATTATAATATTAGAGTTAGTAATTGAATTGAATCTATATATAAAGCTATTAAACGTTTACTTAAGAATCGCTTCTCTTCGTTAAATTAATTATATAAATATATACGAATTATTTACCGCTTTTAAAGGTAGGAGTTTAAGAGGAGGGTTGTAGAGGCGAAATAAAGGCTTTTAATTAAATATAAAACGGTCGAAATATTCGATAATTTAATATTGAAAGTACGTAAATATATCCGAAAAAGTCTATATTTCTATAAATAGATTCTTTAGAGTTTTTCAGGGTTTTTTAGAGGAAATAAGTCCCTTTTTATATTTAGCCTTAATTAACTAATTATTTTTATATAATTTTTATATAAATTGTGTTATATGCTTTTAAATTTTTATAGTTTTAATACCGATATACGTATAATAATTAACTTAAAAATCCGGTTTAAAATTTAGACTTTAGTTGTAAAAAGGAGTTTACTGCCTAATATAGCCTACCTTATAAGTATTTTATATTAAAATTACTATAGGAGGACCCGCTACTAGTATTATTGAAGGAGGATTTAAATATGTATTAGTAATTGAATTTAAATAGCGGATTAGGTAATATAATTAAAGTTAAGCGTTATATTTATACTATCCGAAACCCTACTACTTTATTTAATTGCTAATATAAAGCGGTAATTTCTAATTTAAACTTTATAGAGTATATATATAGAATAACGGGGCGCGACCTTATAAATCCGGAAGTTTACGAATTACGTAATCTAAAGGGTAATTAAACTTTATTTATTTAACTTACTTAATTTACGCCTATCGATTATAATTAGTATAATAATAGCCGTATACTATTTTACAACGAAGATAGAGTGGGCCTTCGCCGGATAGTACTAGAAAATATAAGGGGGGGGGGTATTAATATTTATACTTCGCCGCTAGAAATAGTTCCGCGGTAGAGGTAAAGGAGGAAGTATTTAATAAGTAGTAACGTAGGAGTTAGTAGGAAATGCCGCCCTTATTCGAATAAATTTTAAGGAGTTACGTTAGGGTTTTATAATAGGTTTCGCAGCGTTATAGAGGATATAAATTTTAGCTCCCTTACCTTTACCCTTTATTACGGGAAGAGGGCGAGAGGTTGGGTGTAGATAATTAATATGTGTAATTGTACTAATTTAGGGAATTTTTTCACGTTTTTTTTCTTTAGCTAAGGACTACGGGGTTATTAAGGGAGTAGGGTAGTTTATTACAAGTAGGAGCAGATTAGTTGCTTAGTTAGGTACTATTAGTTATAGGTTTGAGCCTTGAAGATAAAAGGAGAAGGAATCTCCTTCGAGATTTAGGAAGAGAGATAGGTAATTTAAACTAAACAATACTCCTTCTTAGAAGAATGTATTCGAATTCTGATCCTAAATTTATTTTCCCGTACTAAGTTTATTCTTCTTTTGCTTCGTAATCCCCTCTTAAGAAGATTAACGTTTAAATTTACTCCTTCAATTTCTTTCGAAGATCCGTTAGAATATAATACTTTAGTATTAATTTTAATCTCTTCCTAAATAATCGATAATTAGTATATAAAGATTTCCTCGTTTTTATTTTATAGATAGGATTTATTTTATAGTAGATTTACTCTCTTTTTTAAAATATTAATTCTTATAATTTTTATATTAATTGAATTAGTTTCTTTATAGTAGAGAGTTGGTCTCTCTTCTTATATAGTATTTTCTACTCTAAATTAAATAGTAATAAGGACGAAATAAATTTTAAATTCCTAATTAAATTAGTTAATACGAATTCGAAGAGTCTTCGGCTAAGATTTTTCGTAGATGTTAAAGTTATTTCCGCTTTCTTCAGGATATTAATTTAAGAGTTGAAGGTTGAATAATAAATAATTAATTACTTCTTTCGGTAAAGAAGTTTTTTACTCAATTTAATAGAGATTTTAATTCCGGATATATATAAATTTTAAATTCTTTGTTTAATTTACAATTTGCTAATATTCTTCGACGAATATACTAGCCCTTTTCCCTTCTTTAATTAGATTATAATTGACGTAAAATACGAAAACGACTTATTTCGAAATATTAATTTAATAAAACAATAGATTAGAAACTAGAGGATTAGTAGTTTAAATTATATAGTAAATTAGAAATTACGAATTAGTAATAGATAATAAATCCCCCCTTTACTATTTCTATTTATATTTAGTATAGATATTCGTAATTTATATATTAAACTCTTCTTTAGAATAGTCGTAACCCTTTTGGAGTATATTATATTAATATTTTAAATAATTCTAATTAACCTTTTACAAATAATTAGTTTTTTATTAGAAGTAAGTACGGCTGGAAGGGTAATATTTATTTTTTATTACAATAGTAATTATTATTAATTAAGCGAAATTATAATTAGACTTCCGAATTAATATAATATTTAATACTTTAATTAAAATATAAATATTTTGATTTAAATAATATAAAAGTATTTAAAAGATGAAAAGTATTTCAATAAAAGATATTAAATCTGCCTATTTCCGAATAACTATAATAATTTCAAATATAACCCTATATAATTACTAATATATTTCCCCTTCTCTTATAATATTTTAATTTAGAGACCCTTACTTTATAATTAATTATTATTAAATATTATATTTAATATTTTTTCCTCCCTTTCCGTTCCGAAGACCTCTCCTTCCTCCAATATTTAGAAGCCTATTATACCGGGAATTTTTAACCCTACTACTTTCTTTATTAAAAGTAATATTATAGTTTACATCTATAATATTAGCCTTAAGAAGAAGTTTGACGGTAAGAAAATTATTAAATATTTTAAACTCTTCGAAGAAGAGGTCGGATACATTAACTTTAATAATAACGAATTTAAAATTACTATTTAAATCGGCTAATATAAAAAATAGCCTAAGGACGTTACTAAAAGTATTTTCCACTAGTTTAAAATTAACATTAGTACTACTTAGGAGAATTTTACTTTAGCCTTTAAAATTACTTATAGAATTAAGGATTTTAAATAGACCGATAATATATTTATTACTCTAAAAAATTTTTATACTAGATATATCCCCTATAATAAAATAAAAATTGCCGACGTTATTTTTAATTATTTTACCCTTTTCGCCCGTTAGTCTTTTATTAATTACAATAGTATTAAGGATTTAATTATTAAGAACTTCTATAAAAAGTTATATATTAATATTAAATATATAATTACTATTTTTATATATAAACTTAAAGAAGAAATCTATTAGATAAATTAAACTATTTTCGCTAATAAATTTAATAATTTTATTATTAAATAGTTTAATAAAATCAATACTTTTAAATTTTCGGCCTCTTCCAACTCTAATAAAAAGGAAATTATTACTAAAATGTATAAGTCTTTTAAAAAGGTCGTTAAACTTAATAACGATATTTCTTTCGAAGATAATAGTATTCTAATTATTAAAAAAATTATTTAAATTATTATAAAGGAATTTATTAAGAAATAATCCACTATTAATAAAATTATAAATAAATTTGCCGAAAATTTTAGGAAGTTAGTAATCTAAATTTCCTAAAGTACCCGCCCCCTTATTATAATATTCCCTCCTACCTTTTAATAGCCTATTATTTATTACCCTTTTTAAATTTAATACTTTCCTATTTAGACTAATATTATTTAGACTAATATTATATTTATTAGTAATTTTAATTAAAGTAGAATTTAATACTTATTATCTAGTAATTACTAATTTTTTAACGAATATTAAAAGGTTTATTATTAGTATAGAGGAGATTACTTTATATATAAATACGTTAAGAAAGATATAGATTTTATATATAAATATTATTCTTTTTAAAAAGTTTAAGTTTTCAAGGGTATATTATTTATTATTTTCTTTAACCTTAATTATAATTACAAGAATTATATAAATTAAGAATTATATTATATTATATAAAGATAAGGGAAGGTTAGAGAGCTATTAAAGTTTTTAATTACTTTAGAGCCGAATTATCTTATTTATTCTAATTTTAAAAATTAGGAATTTAAATATTATAAGGGTAGAAACCCTAATAAGTCCAATTACATTCCAAAATTTAATATCCTCTACTAAAGTACTAAAAGAAAGTAGGAAAAAATATAAAAATTAAAGGGGAAGAAAATATTAACTTTAATTAATATTATTTAAATTAGGAAATATAATTATTTTTATAGTCTAATATTAGAAGTTTAAAAATAAGTCGCCTCTATATATATTATTTTAATTAGAAATAAAAAATTCTTTAGTAAATTTCTAAAGGTTATAAAATTAATTAATTTAGAAAATAAAGTCGAAATTAGTATAATACCCTTAATTTCTATAATAATCGTTATTTTTAGAGAGATTAAGAAGGTTCGGGTTTCCGAAAGTAATTCGTTTAATAATACTCCTATATTTTTATTTATCCCCCTTATTTTAACCGTTAATATAACTAAGAAAGGGGCTAAATATAACGTTAATACTATAGAAGGAAAATAACTTACTTTTAAATTTATTATTAAGAAGGCTAAGAAGGTTTACTTCTTTAATTAATTTAGAAATTTTAAGGTCTACAACGATATTACGGATTTAAAGGAGTTTTATTTTATAGTTACGAAATTTATAAATACTAAGGTTTCGGTTACTATTAAAAATATTATTAAATATAACCCCGTTAATACTATAGCTATTTATTATTAAGTAGATTTATTCGCCGATATTATTTATAGTAATAATTACGATTTATTTAAATTTGAATTCGAATATAACGGTAGTACTACCCGTAATAATACCCCGGAGGCTAATAAATTCGTCCTTATTATGCTTAAAGGATTTATTGTATTTAAGGGATTTGTTTAAGTTAATACTATAAATATTAAGTAGAAATTTATTCGTAGTTATATTTTAATTAATTTTATCAAATTAATAAAAGAGAACGTTTAAACTATTTACAATTAAATTAATTAACTAATATTCATTAATATTCCTTTAGAATAGTAGAAGATTAATAAATTTAAAATTAAGCTAATTAAAAGGGTATTATTCCGTAACGCTTTTATTAATGTTATTAAGTACGTTGAAATATCTATTTTGGCTTTAGGGAATAGAGTTACCCGATTTTTTATACTATTTACATTAATAATTTCCGTTAAAACGAAAGGAGGGGAGAAAATTATTACTTTATTTAATATAGGAGTTGAATATAATATTATTTATAAAGGATTGGTAGATTATTTCGATTTAATAAATATTAATATTGAAATTATTAATATTAATAGTAACAATAATTAGAAGGGATTCTTTAGTAAGATTTGTAAGAAGATTTATTTATTCGATAAAAATAAAGAAATCTATTTTTTTATTATTAAAAACCGTTTATTTAATTATAAGATTATTTTGGGTTTACCTTTCTTTTAGGACGCTAATATTTATATAAAGTACAATAAGAACAGAAAGAACTATACTTCTATTACTATTAATGGGATAGTGATCCGCATTGCTCTAACTGTTACTTCCGAAGTATATAAAGGCGGTAAAAATTTCGAAGCCTAGAAGTTAAATAGAATTAATTAATAGATTTAATTCCCAAGTAGTATTTATAGCCTTTATATAATTCGGTAAAAATAGCGTTATAAATATTAGTTTTTTAGTAAGGATAGAACTATTAAATTAAATAGAATTTAAAGAAGATAATAAGAAGATTACTATATTTATAGATGAAGTAGCGGAAAATTTAGTAGAAATATTATTTAAAGAGAAGGAAAAGTATAAGGCGTTATAAAAGGTTTAAGAGATTATTAGAAAAGGAAATATTAATTTTAAGGTTAATTCGGGTTTAGAGAATATTATTTAACTACGTTCGGTATAAAGTAGAAGAAGAAATCTGAAAATTAGTATTAAAAAAGATTTAGAGGAATTAAAAGTAATGGTTATTCTCTAATAAATAAAGAAGAGGATTAAAAAGGTATTAATAAGGGAATTTAAAAAGGCTGTAAAGAAATCCGTAGGGAAAGTAAGGTAAATATTAACGATTTTCCGTATATAAATTAATATTATATATAAGAAAGTCGGTTAGAAAATTAACTTAATTGATAACGTAGGTTTTAACGGGTTAAAGCCGGTAGGAAATTCTAATTAAAAGGTAAATAAGTAGGCCTAAATATAGGAATAGATCGCTAATACTCTAGAAAATTTCGGTATAGAGTAGGACGACTATATTGTTCCCCGGTTTATAAAATTAATTAAAGGGTTAAAATTAATTGAAGAGCGTTTTTAAACTATAATTAAAACGGTCTAAGGTATTTTAAACAATAGCGAAATTGAATTATTTATTTATATTTTCTATAATAAGGAATATACTTTTGCCTAGGACTTTATAGAATATAGAAAACTCGATCCTAATATAGTTCCCCCTTAATAAATTTATATTATTTTATATTTAATTTAATAAATTAAAATTATCCCTATTCTTAAAGCTCTCTATAATTAAATTTATAATTTATTTAAAGAAAGGATAAAAAAGGGAATTTTCGAAGAAAATTATATTACTTATTAAAATAATTAGTTTTTTATTATTAAGAAGGATGGAAATATATATTTAATTAATAATATTTAGAAAATTAATTAGGTTATTTTAAAAGATATAAATCTACTTCTAGGTTATGAAGAATTTAGCGAAGGCTTTAGAGGTTGTAAAATAATCTTTCTATTCGATCTCTTTTCTAATTATAATTAAATCCTTTTCGAAGAGATTAGTAAGGATATTATTACCTTTTCTATACCCTTTAGTTACTTTAGAATAATAATTTTATTTTCGAGAAGTATTAATTTTATTACCTAATTTATAAGGGTAATAATTAGAATATTCTACGATTTAATTCCCGATATTTATTAACCTTATTTTAATAATATTTATATTAAAGGCCCCCGGATAAATTACAATAGGGAGGAAATTAATATAAAAGGAGTTAGGAAATATATTTTAGAATATTTGATTAATATCGATAAAGTTTTATTTAATATAGAATTAGCCGGAGGAATTATTATAATTATTAAATCTAATTAGTATTAGAATAAAACTATATTCGTAGGATACTTTTATAGTCCCGACGGAAGATCCTTAAATAAAAATAAGGTTATAAAGATTAATAAGTAGATTTATTACGAATATTAACTAGATAGGAAGGGTAAGGAAATTGAGTAAGTTAAAGCCTTTATTAGAATTATTAGATATTATAGGATTTAGATTAAGAATTTTAGTATTATTATAATCCTTCTTGATATATTAATAAAAAAGGGAATTAAATAGATTTAGACCGAGAATGAATAATTTGTAATAGAATATTTTTAGTACTTTATAATTACTACCCTAATTCTAGTAATTTTCGTTTATAATAATTCGAAGTATAGTATAATTTATTTTATAGTTAATATTTTAATCGAAGGATAGGGAGTAGTATTAGAATAAATTAGCCCTAATAATAAAAAATATTTTTGTAAATTCAAAAGCGGGATTTAGTCGGAAGTTAAAAAGTAATATAATATTATTAAAAGAGAATTTTAAAGTCTCTTCTATATTTTTAAACGTTTACGAAAATATTTATTCGGCATTTGTTTTATTATTGAAATAAATGCTATAATCTTTATATATTAATTTAATAGTATTGTTAGTAACGTCCCCGGTGCTTTATTAATAAAATGGATTATTTGGATTAAGATTTTCGATTTCGAAGTTAAATATATTCTTGGAAGTAAGAATATAATTGCTGATAGTCTATTTCGTAAATTTTTAGGGCCTTTTAATTTCTACGAAAAGGAGTACGAAGTAGATATTAATAATTTTGTAAATGCGTAGATTTATTCTATTTTCGTTATTTATACCGATATTTTAGAGTTTATTTTTAAGGGAAATTGGTTAGACCTTTCTTACGAGATTTCTACTTATTTAATAACGTATAAGGTTTTTAACTGCTTAAAGGGATTTGTTTTTAAACGTTAGTTTTATAATAATATTATAAGATATTTTATTTTTAAAGGAGTTTTTTAGCTACGACCGACGAATCCTTTATAGTTTCTATAGAGGTTAATTAACGGCTTTACGGAGCGTAAATAGATTATATTTCGTTATTACGACGAAGTAGGCTATTAAGGAAGGGAAGGGATATATTATTATATTATTAAATATTATTATTAGAAGGGTATATATATTAACGTTAAGGAATTAATCCGTTCTTATTTAATTTATTAGAAATATAATCCTAAAAAGTTCGAAGATAGATATTAATAGATATTTCCTAATATTTAACCTATAGGAAAGTAGATTTTTAATATTTAATTTATACTTAGTATAAGTAGAAAGAGAGTACCTTTATTAGAAGTTAGAAATAATTTTATTAATTATATAAAAGTTATTATTCTGCTTAATATTAAGGTAGAAAACGTTTAAAAGTTTTTTAAAATAATCTTTTTCTATTAGGGATTTTTTAATTTTTATTTTAGTAGACGGTAGTTTAGAATTTATAAGAATATTTAAAGAAATAATTAATTTATTAAGGATTTTAAAGCACGTTATTACCCCTTATAATTCGAGGACGAATAAATTAAATAAGTAAAGATATTTAATTATCGCTATTTCTTTAATTAAAATTATTAATAGGAATAATATTAATTAAAGGACGTACTTACTTTACGTTCTCTTTACCGATTATATAATAATAAGAGGTAATTATAGATATATTCCCTTTTAGCTTACTTATAATTATAATCCAATTACCCCTATTGAATTTATTTTACCCTTTTAAAGAATAGTAAATTAGGAAAACGATAAAAAACGTATAATAAGAGAAGAATTAATTTCTATTATAGCCGCTATATATATAGATATTGAATATTATTTCGCTTAGGTAGCCGAAAAAGTTGCGGTAATAAGAAAGAAGGCTACTAATTATTATAATAAATATAATTAGCGAAGGATAAAACCTTTAAATAGTTAAATCGAAGAGGAAAATCTAGTATTAATTTATAATAATATCTGGCGTATTAATATAAACTCTAGTAAGAAATTAATTTATTAATAGAGAAGTCCGTATTATATCCGCCGAATTTCAGGTAACGTTTATTACGTTAGGACTTTTAATAGCGTAGAAATTAATAAATTAGTTAATTCTTAGAAGATTAAGAAATTTATTATAAAGGACGGTATAATATTAGTAGTAGACGAGCCTAAAGCGTTATTAAATTAGATTAATTTCGAGGAAGGATAAGGAGATTTTGAATTATTTAATAATAGAATAATATTAGAGGAAATAGGATAGCGAGATTTGGGTACTAGCCTAGACGAAGAAAGGATAATATTCGAATTATAATAAGTAATAAAATTTTGTACTAAAGTATAAAAAGTAAAAGTGGTAAAATAGAATTAGCGTTTAGAAATCTCCTTATTAAATATTAAACTATCGGGTAATTAGGAAAAAGTAGATTCCGAAGAAGAGGAAGAAGAATTTTAATAGAAGAGCAATTTCCGAATATAATACTAAATCTAACTTTATATAATACTATAAACGATAAGGAGATCCGTACCCCGACCGAAATTTTCGATCTAATATTTTTCTATTCTTTTTTTTTTTCTTTTTATTTTCTGCCTTTTCCTTCTCCGATTTCTTCCCTATCTTTACGTATTAAAGATATATCCTTTTATTTCTTCCTCTTTATTATTTTGATTTAAAATTATGTTTTTTTATTTATTTATTTTATTTTTTTCGTTTAAAAGTTCGAATAAAGGGAAGTCCCTACTAATTTTATAATATAAATAATCCCGACTTATTTCTAGCCTTAATATATTGAAGGCCCTTAGGGAATTATAAATTTAGGTAAAAATAAGTTTAGAATATATAATTAAAAAATTAGCGTATTATTTAAACATAATTATTATTTTTAGTTTAAAAAATAATTTATTTTATAAAGTTCTAAAAGGGAGGAGATTTATTTGGGCTACCCTTTTTAAAGGAAGATTTTCCTAAGGGAAATCTATTTTTTTATTAGTTATTTCTACCGTTTAAAAATTACTTCTAAGGTTATTTTATCCGTATTATTAGTATTTTGGCTTAGTAGATACTTTTTTATACTTTTTAATTAAGTATAATATAAATTTTATTATTTACGAAGGTAATTTAAAGAGAAAGTCTATTTGCACGGTCACGATTGTCTATTTGAACGGTGATCCACTTTTTTCCTCATACATATCCCTAACCCTGCTATCCCCTCCCCGCTAGCACTAGTCTCGCTCGTACTGCGACCGCTAAGCTCCTAGATTATAGCC
The DNA here is from genome assembly GCA_030685235.1 of Copromyces sp. CBS 386.78. Classification (NCBI taxonomy): domain Eukaryota; kingdom Fungi; phylum Ascomycota; class Sordariomycetes; order Sordariales; family Sordariaceae; genus Copromyces; species Copromyces sp. CBS 386.78. Next base: position 61,202 of record MU839246.1, read on the forward strand.
TATTATATCCCTTGTACAGCCTACGTATCGCTGACAACCGTAACAATCACTAACAGCCGTAACAATCGCTAATAGCCGTAAATAATAATCGCTAATAGCCGTACTAATTGTTAATAGTTGTAATAATCGTTGATAGCCAATCGCTAATAGTTGTAATAGTTATTAATAGCCGTGATAGTTATTAACAACTGTAATAATCGCTAACAGCTGTAACAGCCGTAATAGCTATAATAGTCGCTAATAGCCGTAATAATCGCTGATAGCTGTGATAGCCGTGATAGCCATGATAGCTGTAATAGCCGTGACAGCCGTAATAGCCGTGATAGCCGTAATAGTCACTAATAGCCGTAATAATCGCTAATAGCCGTAATAGCCATAATAGCCGTGACAGCCGTAATAGTCGCTAATAGCCGTGATAATTGCTGATAGCCGTAATAGCCGTGATAGTTGTTGATAGCCGTAATAGCCGTAACAGCCGTGACAGGTGCATATCTAGTCTGGGCATTGCGGTTTGATGTTACGTATGAAAGAATGGTAATGCCCAGATTTCTGGGCGAAATTTTCGAAAGAATACATGTGACATCTGTGGCCGCGCGAGGGTTAGAGATATGTGTGAGGGAAAAAGTGGATCACCGTTCAAATAGACAATCGTGACCGTGCGAATAGACTTTCTCAATTTAAATTTTTAAAGTTAGGGATTATTATTAAAGGCTATTTAAAACTATTGGAAAAATTATTTAAATTTTGGATTTAGGAAGACTATTTAAATATTAGAAGATCTTATTTTTTTAATTAAATAATTTATTACTAATTACCTTATTAAGAGGTTTTAGATTAAAGGAAGAGAAATACCCGATTTGTTATTGCTTCTCCTAAAGGAGATAATACTTTTAGGCTATTTGAAATTATTATTAACTACTAGGATAATATAATAGAATATTAACGTTTAACGAAGGAAATAATATAATTTACCTTCTTAACTTTCTATACTATTTAAGACTACCCAAATTTAAGGCTGTTTAATTGAGTATAAACTATTAGGGGCCGACCTTTAATCTCTATTTCTTCCGAGAAGAGAGACGACGAGACTACGTAAGACCGCTTTCGACTATTTTATTACCGACGATTTATATATGTAGAATTAAACATTGGACTAATAAAAATATTGATAAAGCTATTTAAACGAATAATACCCTCTAATAGTTAGTTTATTATAAATCACTTCCTAGCGCTTTAATATAATTCTAGTTAGGCGTTTAAGAGGAAATTTCTACCTTTAGAACGTAGTATCTGCGAAGGATAATAGTTTTGCTCCCGCTTTTTAAATACATTTACATTTTATTACCCTCTATTCTTATTATTTTTACTTCTATCTATTTTTTCTATACTTTTTAATATTTCTATTATTAAAGTTTTTATTTTTATATAAAAGTAGTATTTTAGGCTTTAACCGCTTTCGAAGGGAAGATATATTACGAGATAAGGAGTATTATTATTATATAGAAATCCGTATTAAGAGAAGTATATTAAGGAATATATTATATAATATTTTTTTTTTTTATTAAATTACCGCTACCTTTTCTTATCTCCCCCGAAAAATATTAATAGAATTACCCCGCCCCGAAACTTTTTTAAAAAATCTCTTCTTCTTTAAAAATAATTAATAACCTCCTATCCTAAATTTAGAATTATTAATTAAGAATATATTAAATATTGCGAAAAGAACGAAAATACTTCCGAATTAATTAATTATCCTTATTTTCGTTAGGAATAATTTCTTTTTTAATTAGCGTAAATAAAGGAAGTAATTTTATATTCCCGAATTTATTATTAATTTTAATACCTTTAATATTTAAACCCTTCCCTTTTAATTTTAAAACTTCCGGTTCGTATTAAATATATTTAAACTACTATACGGGATCCTAAAATATAGGGATAGGATAATAAAACTATTAAAAAGGAATTAAATTTTTAATCGATATTAGAAAACCTCTATTCCTATTTTCAAATAGGAGATTATATTTTCTATTATAAAAATCCCTATAATATTGGTTAAAAGTTTTAAGGGTTTTAAAGAATTCTTAGGAAATAGTATAGTTAATAGTTTTTTTAGTATATTAATAATAATTAGTATAAATCCCTCCTTTAATATTCTGACTTATAGAGACGTATTCGATAAAAGGAGCTTATATAGGAGGAGTCTCCTATTATTATTTATTAGTATAAATTAATATAAAGGTTTTTTAAAGACGGGTAATATAATAAATATAAGTAATTCGGTTTTTTAAAAAAAGATATAGTTAGTAAAAGAAATAAAGATTAGTACCCGACTTAATTATTTACTTTTATTTAAACGCTTAAATTATTAATATTAGGATATACTCTTTCTTAGAATTTAATAGAGAATTATAGTACCCCTAAAGCTAGCCCCCCTTCTTTTTAATAAAAATCGGATTATAAAATTTCTTACCAAAGATATTTTCTACTACTTTTAAAATAATCCCTTAATATTTAATAAATATATTAAAATTCTTAATAAAGTACGAAAGGAGAATAATATTTTTAAATAATTTCTATTATAAGTAGAATAGGCTTATAATTTTTAATACGTTAAAAGTATAGATTTTTATATATTTTGCGTGTAAGGGGTGCAGCACAGTTGGCACAAGTGCTGGCCTAAACGATCGATAAGGTTCTACGAGGAAAGAAAGAAGGGAAGGGAGCCTATAGGGCAGGCAAGCTAGCCAGCTATCCTTTTCAAGGGACGTACGGTACACGGGGTGCACGGGCCATAGGGGGTTGCCGGCACGGCAATTCGCCTAGCGATTGCCAAGCACACAACTACGGGCATTAGCCCCATAATATTAACCCCCCCCTTCTCCTCCAATCAAGTAACTAAATACATAACTGTAACAAATCACATATATCCCAAACATTAAACGATAAGCCTCCTTTCTAATCGCGCGGCACGTATTTCATCTATCTACAAATCTCTCTCCCTTTCTCCCTCCTCCTCCCCTTTCCTCTTTCAACTATTATCACATCGCATTATAAATATCCCCCCCCCTATCGCTCAACCTTCTAGCACGATTATTACAATTATTACCCTCCTCTTATTATTCTTCCCCTTTATCTACTACTATACCCCTTCGATTATCGCTGCCCTTAATTACTATTATACCGCTCAGTATTTTTACCCTACTCTTATATTATCTATCCGTTAACCTCCTAATTTAATTTATTGTAATTATTAAGATATTTAATTTTATCCCTACCCCTAATATAATATAGGACTTCTTAGAATTCTAATAATTTCGTTATATATAATAATAATTATAGTAATTATCTTTATTGTTTCCCGTTCTACTAACCCCCTCCCTAGCGCCCCGCCGCCGCGTTATCCCTAAACTAGTCTAAATCTACCCGAATATTATTACTACTAGAATCGGTAGAGAGATTATTATTAAGGCCGCTATTACCGCTACCGTCGCCGCCGCTACTACTCCGCTTCCAAATTAATATATATATTACTTAGTTAACGGGTATAATTATACTACCCCTACCGCTAATAACGCGGCTACTACGTATTTAGTATATTAGTACGTTAAAAAGCCTTATAAACTAACGTTAAAATAGGTTTAAAAATTCTTTACCGTTTAATATATAATTAAGTACGTTCCGGGTCTTGAACGTGAACTATTTATTACTACTTTTAAAATATTTAATTATTTAATAGCTATAGAGGAAACCGAGGATATCGGCATCCTTACATAAATTTTTCCCTCTTACCTAATCTATTCCTATATTTACTATTCTATTAATAATTCTTAGGCTCGGATTAGTTTTAAAGTTATTATAGCCCGCTAGCGGTCTTCTTCTATTAAATTCGAAGGTCCGTTATCTTCCTTAATTACCGAAATCTAAGTTTTTAAAAATTAGGTAACTGAATTCGCTAAGTTTAAAAGGAAGGTAACGGCCTTTAAAGAACGTATAGGGTTTATTAAATAAATTGCTAATATTACTATCCAATACGATTTTAATAATATAATAGTCGTTTACTACAATTAAAAAGAATACAATAAGAGAGTTACCGCCGCCGTTACTTCCTCCCCTACCCTTATTACTGCTATTCCCGCCGCCCCTATTACTACTTCCCTTACCCTCGCTATTACTATTCCCGCTGCTCCTACTACTATTATTAAATTTTCTGCCGCTCCTAAGTACTGGGCGCGTACCTACGGCGGCGCCGCCGCCAAACGGCTTAAAAAGACTTCGGGCCTTAATAAATTTTTGTAGTAGGATATTATTTATTTACCCTTTAACGTTCGCCCGTTTAACGGAATCTACCCTCTACCATCCTTATTTTCCCCGCCCTACGCCGAAAATATTTACCCTACCCTATACGACTTATATACTATTATTAATATTAATATAATTAGAAGAAGGAAGATAGAAATTAATATTAACCAAACTATAGAAAATTTATTAGGAAATCATATAATAAAGGATATTTAATATATTTAAAGCTTTACCCTAATTAATTTTAAATTTTTCCTAATACCGCTTACTATTCTTTCCTTTTAGCTATTCCGTTCTATAATTCTATAATTAACTAATTTCGCTCCGTTCGTAAAATCCTTTAGGGGGGAGTTTTTAACTTATTAGTTAATTAGTCCGTTATTAATATTCGCTACTTTATATTTATTTTTGAATTTATTAAGCGCTTTCGTTTTTTTAAACTCCTCTAAAAATTCCTAAATAGGATTATAATATCATTTCTACTTAATTAATACCTTACGGATAAATCCCCTTCGCTTATAATTAGTATATATATAAAGAATTTTTTCGACTTACTATTTAAACTCTTTTTCGATTTCTATAACGGGTAATTAATTATTAGTAACTTTTTATCCTAAAAACGGATTTTAGGCGACCCGCTGTAAAGAATTTACGTAGAAAATATTATAAATAATTCGCGGGAGGCTAGAGAATTTTATAATATATAGGGAAAGGACTTTTAAAATTGTATACTTTACGTATAATTAATCTAACTTTTTCTTAAAGTAGTCGGTACTATAGTTCTTAAAATTAAATTAAATTTTATTCCCGATTTAGAAGCGTTTAATTAATTAATAATATTAGCTAGCGAATTTCTTTTATTATTAGGCGGCTACTATTATAGTAATTTAATATAAATCCGTAATTTATTATAACTTTTAAATAAATTAGTAAATTCGCTTCTTAAAGGAGAGGAATAGAAGTCCGTTCGTAGGCTCTTCAATAACGGAAATTAGGAATTCTATATTAAACTTATAAGTAGTAAAGAAGGGGCTTATATTAATTAAAATATTAATACGGCTATTAATAATTATTTAAGTTATTAAATATTATTTGTCCTAATCGTCCTAAATATAATTAACGACCGTTCGTAAGTAGGTATAAATTTTTTAATTTATTTAATCTAAACTACCGTCGGTTTAGGGGTAATAAACCGTATTAAGAAGTTGCTTAATATTAAGGAATTCGTAGAACTTTATTTAGAAGCAGTTAATTTAATTAGAACCCCAATTATTAATAATAAATTTAAAAATACTATAATACTTAATAAAATATTAGAAAAACCGTTTAGTATAGAATTCGGCCTCTATAGAAGGTATAAATTCGAAGATAACGTTCTTATTAAACTGGTCTTTAATAATTTAAAAATAAATATTGCCGTTCGAATTTAGGAAGTCCGTAATAAAGTCTATTTAAATTTCCCTATTAAATTATTCCGGGATTGATAGTAGTCGTAAGAAACCTCGTTTCTATTCCCTCCAAACCTTTATAGAATTATAAGTATAATAATTATAAAAGAATTACCGAATATAAACCTTTAGGAGCGGCTAATAAAAATGTTGGATAAGTATTATTATAGTACCTTCTTTTCCTAAGTAACCGAAGATATAAGAATTATAAGTAACTTAAATAAAAATTGTACGGAAGGTATTAAATTATTAAAATTAGTCCGAAAGGCTAACGGAATCGGATTTAGTATAGACGGGCGCTCTAAGGACCTAGAAGCGGCCTTAATAGTAGAATCGGCCGTAGGAATTAATAATATAATTGGTAATCTATATTTTAAGTTTTAAGGAAAGGTCGAAATACTATTCGTTATTCTAAACTACTATCTTAACTTATTAGTATAAAGAATTTTTTAGGGCTGTTTAATCTTAGAATTATTATAAATCCGGATTTTCAAATACTTTTATACCCTCCCTCCTAATACGAACAATCTGGGAAATAGAAATGTAGAGTAGGCTATAAAATTCGAAAGCGGAATCCGGTATTATTTATAAATTGCAGGCTTCGTAGTCCTATTCGGTAGGTATATTTTACTTTCAGCGGGATAAAGCGTTGAGGACTACCCCTTCCTTACTTAACCGATATTTGATACCGAAATTAAATTATAATAAATATTTAGCCTAGCGAATTTACTATTTAAAGAGCCGTTGCATCTTTATAAAATATTCTAGATTCTAATAGTTAGTAAGGATAATAAAGGATTTACAATTCCGTAGTTTAGTCGACTATTATTCTAAATAATTAATAATCGTAAATATCTCTTTATTGTAAATAGGGTAATTCCGCTCGGTAACGTTCAACTTCCGCGAATAATAATTAATAATTACCTACTTTCCAAATTTATTAACTTCCTATAAAAAATTCCGCCTAATACGAAACTACTATAATCCGTTTCTAAGAATATTTTTTTATCGGGGTTAAATTCTATAATAAAATGGAGCAAAACCACACCAACAAAGGAATGGGGCTATACTATACAAACTTGCATGGCGAGGAGCAGATCTAGAGTTAATAATTTTGTTTGTAGAATTGGATGGAGTTATCAAATTATAGTTATAAAATTACTAAAGGAAAGATAGAAGGTAAAGTAGAGTTTTACTTCTATACTTTTCTTAAGATAGCGAGGTACGGATTTGGAGGTCGGTATTAAAGAAGATAAGAAGCGCTTTACGAATATAATTAAAGATTTTAAGAATATTGGTGTTTAATTCGTTGTTCTCTGCTTGCTTGGTTGTTTATAGTTTGAAAGGGGATACTATCCTTCTTATGCTTTTCTATTTTTAACCTTATTTAGCCTTAGAGTAGATCCGCTCTTTAGTGTTTTAGTTTTATAAGTATTTTAATATTTATTTTGATAAAACGCCCTAATTTAAATTTTCCTTTTGGAAGTAGTGAAAATATACTAAATTATTTCTATATTATAAATTCGATAAAGGAAAAGATAAGGTATACTCTTTAGAATAGCGGGTAGTAATTTGTACTTTATATAAAAGTAAAAAGTCTTAAGTAAATAATAATTAGTAAGTAATTTTATATTTTGTTTATTATTTACGCGCCCCCTTTGCCTTCTTTGTTTGCTCCCTCTTCCGTAGTTGCTTTATACCCTTTTTCTTTCGGTTAAGGATTTTTTATAGTTTAAATATATTAATTGTGGAGGGTAGAAGTATACCTTAAATTATGTTTTTCGTAAGTATTAGTATATATTTGTATTCGATGGCGGTAATTCGTTTATTAGCCCCCTTTATATTTTTTAGGTTTTTGTCCGCCGATTTCTTTATAGATAAGATAAAGTAGTTAATAATAAATTGTTTTTTAGATTTTAGTATATTTAGTCTTTTTTCGTCCTTTATACGTTTAGTGATTTTATAATTCTTTTTAGGAGCCTTTAGGGTTTCGGTTAGTAGTTTTTGTAATTTAGGCGTTTTAGGAGTGGTTGTTAGTGTTTTTGGCGTGTTGGTTGGGAGGGGATCCGTTCCTCCGTTTTTGTTGGAGGTAGGGTTGTTTTGAATACGAATTATAAAATTTAAGGGCTTTTTCTATTTTTAATTGGGTAGGTCGCAAAAGGTATTCTATTTTCTCTATTCTTCTTCTAAGATTTTAGACTTTTTATTTTTTTTAAATATTTTAAAGTTATAAGGAGATTTACTCTATATTATATTTAGCTAGGCGAATTTTCTATAGTATATTTAGGAATATTAGTAAATATCGTTCTTTTCTTTCAGTCCTATTAATTTTATTATTAATTATATTCGGATTATTCAAGTATAATTATATATAGCTTTTATTTATTATCGGGCTATTATACTTTTTAACTATAAAAAATCGTTTAATTAAATTTAAAATTGCTAGTATTATTTTATTTTTTATAAAGTTAGTACTAAAGTATTACCCTAATTTAAATAGAGATCCTTCCACTTTATTTCAATAAAGAATATCCTTACCGCTTCTAAAACTTAAAGACTATAAATTTATATTAATTATTAAGTAGGAAATTTTATATTTAATTATTATCGTCGGTTATTTAAATGGACTTTTCTTCCGTATTTACTATAAATATTATAATAAGTAGCTACGAAAGTTTTATAGGCGGAACGAATTAATTCTATTCTTTCTTCGTCGAATACTAAATTATAATAATACTATATTATTACCGCTTAATTATAAATTACGAAGACGAAATATTAATTATAATAAATAGGTAAATATTAGAATTAGGTAGTTTTAAAGAAAATTGTAATTTCCTTATTTACGCTTTAAAATTATAAAATTTTTAATATAAAGATTTCTATATTAGGAGGAATATATATTTTATTCCCGAATTTTCTTAATATCTATATAATATTTCTAATAATAGAGAACCTATTAAAATAATTATAAATATTTACATAGTATTAAAGGTTAGTTATCCCGAAGGCTAAATCTTTCTATAGAATTTTATTCAGTTAGGCGGATTTAACTTATTAATTTACTAGTAAATAGAAATCGGTTCCGAACGCCCGAATGAAAATACTTTTATTATTATCGTTATTACCTTAAATTTTATAGGGTGCGGATTTTATAATATTTAATTTCTTACTTTTTGTATATTTAGGTAAACGTTAGTCGGTAGCGCAATTAAAATTTTTAACCGGTTCGGGTTTCGGCGAGCAAATTTCCTCCGGTCGAAGAAGGATTTTATTATAAATTTAAGTTTCGATACCTTATTATTCGAAAAATACTTGAATTATTTTGGATAGGTTATTTATATTAGTTATTATATTCGTTTTTAATTAGGAAAGATTTTAGGTTGCGTTATATTTTATTTTAATTAAATAAATAAATTATTATTATTAAAGGAGAAAAGAGAAGCTTTATCGTAAAAGGGGTAAATTTGCTTTTAAAGAGGTTTAAAAGAGAATACTTAAATATAAATTAATACCGGTTATTATTTATTTAAATATTAATTAAATATTATCTTAGTAGTACGGTACTTTAATTATCATTTATTAATTCCTATAAATATTTACCCGTTTTCCTATCCTTTTATTTTATAAACTTCTATTATATTTTTATACTAGTTATTTAAGTAATGCTTAAGTTACTAATTATACTATTTACGTTTAAAGGAATTACTATCTTTACCTTTTAGCCGCTAGTAAATTTCCTTTTCTTATTCCTTTTTTTTTTTTACACATTTTTCTTTTTTAATTACCGATATTCGTTTTACTTTCTTTAATTATATATAATTTAATTATCTACTATATTTAGAAATAATTCGTTTACTTTAATAAATTTTATTTAGGAGGCTATATAACGGTTAAATTTTTTTCCGAAATGCATTAGTACAGATTTTTAGGTAATTTTTAATATTTTGAATTTAACCCTTTTAATTAAAAAGAAATTTACCTTTCCTATTTATATAGATTTTACGCCTATATATCTCCTCGTTACTAAAAATAATTTTCGATATATTAATAAGAGGCTTAATAAAAAGAAGTAGTTCCTTTCTAAAGTATATATTAACCCTTTTATAAATTTTATTGTGCTTAATAGCTTTTAGGGTACAGAAAGTTATATTTTTAATAAAATTTTTGCGCGTGAGGTATAAATCTTTATTATGAGAAGGTCTTTTCGCACTGCCATAAAAGTCTTCCTACACTGTAGTAAAAACTGCATATGTATATAACTCCACCAAATTTAAAGTAAGAGATATAAGAGTGGGGTTGGAATTTTTGTTTTTTTTACTCTATAAAACAGCATTTATAAGGATTTTTTTATCTAGCCTCTAGCGTCTTTCTAAAACAAAATATTAAAAAGAAATAAATTTTATTCAAACCTTTACCTTTTATTCTTAACTCTATGCCGAGTAACGTTGTGATCCGGTCGTAGGCACTATATTATAGAGAAAAAAATAAGAAAAATTCCAATACTACTCTTTCTTACCTAATCCTTCATTCAGATAAGTTATACCTAGTTTCATTTTTTACTACAGTGTAAAAAGACTTTTATGGCAGTGCGAAAAGACGTTCTCTTTATTATTATCCAATTTAGGTTTATAAGCCAACTATATTTAAAGTAGGTATTATTTTTAAATCCTATTACCTTTAAAAAGTTTATTAATACTTTTTAATTAGTTAGCGAATATTATTATATTTTCCTTTCGCTAATTATTAACGAAGGTAAAATTTCCTTTTAATATATATTTATTAAGAAAAAAGGAATATAATTGTATAGTCTTTATATTATATCTTTTATAGGAAAGAAGGAGCGTATTTTAGGTCTTTTAATTTAAAGTTTTAATCTTCCGTAGGAATCTATTCGTTCCTATTTTTTTTAATAAATTTTTATTAATTGCTTTTACTTTTAGAAATTACTACCTATATTTTTACTATATTACCCGCCTCTAAAAGACTTTTATTTTTATTTTTATAGTAGAGGGGAAATAAGAAATTCTAAATATTTAGGCCACTTTTCTAAGTTACGTATTTATATTAATTAATATTAAGGGGGGGATTTGGAGAAATTATGCTTAATTCGGTAAAAGAGTTGACTGATATAATTCTTCTATAGAAAACCTTTAAAACTTCGAATTTCTTACCTAGAAGGACCCTAGTTTTATTCGTTTATATTGTACTATAGTTAGTAATTGCGGCTAAGGGGGTGATTTTTTAATTATTAAGGGTATTAAATAAGAGGATTAGACTAAGGCTAAAGTGCGGATCCTTTATAAAATTCGTTATTAGGCCGATTATATTACTTTCGAATATTATTAATTAGGTTTGAGAGGTAATAATTATACTATTTATAGTAGTTATAAATTGGAAAAGAATAAGGAAGAATTTTTATCCTTCTAGTAAAACGACGGCAACGACGATAATAAACCTTCTAGTAGAGATTTAAATAATAATATTAAAATAGGAAATAACGAAGAAGAATTTAATAAAAATGTCGATAAAAATAAGGATAAAAAGTATAAAAATGAAGTTGAAGATAAGGATAATAATCGTATAGCGGGATAGTAGACTATACAAATAATAATTAATATAGAGAGAGCTACTTTATTAAAGAAGTCTTAAGAAGATTAAAAAATTGTCTTTAAAAAAGTTCTTAAAAAGAAGGAGATTAGTAAGGAGGAAACCCTTTCTATTAATAGCGATAATTCTAATAAGGGTATTAATAGTAATAGCGATAGTAGCGGTATAAAAGTGGAATTGGCTAAAGCGAAGGCGAAAATTGTAAAAATAAAAAAGTTTATTATTTTTAAGTTGCGCCCTAAGAAAATTATTAAGTATAAAAGGAATAGCGAAGATCCCCTCTATTAGTAATTGGGGTAATATAAGAACGTTAAAGTTTAAGTACTAAAGGAATTAAGTATTCCCTATATATAAGTAAAAGAATAATAAAAGAAAAGATTATAAAAAATTTTCTAATAGTAAAATAAGAATTTTCTTTTAATATTTTCTTCCTTTAATACAGATTTATACTTAATTATTTAGTATTTTAATCTTCCCTTCGAAAGTAGGTAAATACTAATCGACTATTTTCGTAATAATAAACTTAAATAAAAGTAAAAGGAAAAGGTAAAAGGATAAAAGGAAAAAGGGTAGTATAGTATATAATAGGAATATTAATATTTTAATTATTTAGTCTAGATCTACTCCTATTTAAGAATATAATTCTTTTTAATAAAGAATAGGTTAGGAATTTTATATTATAGAATTAGTAGGAACTTCTCTTAGTTAGTTAATATATAAGTAAAATAAAGATAAAGGAAAAATAAAAAGAGTGATAAAAATAAATAATAAAATTAATAAAGTATAAAGGAAAAATCCGTCTATAGACAAAGTACGGATTAGCGTAACTAATAATTAATTTTTTATCGAAACTTATATTCCCGGTAGCTTCCCCCTAAATATTATAATTTTAACTTTTAATTTCCCGAAATTGCGTTTTATTTTATTTTTAAAAGTAGTGTTCCGTATCCTCTTCTTCTTTTTTTCTTTCTTTTCGACCTCTTAAAGTATAGATTCCTCCTATAGTATTTACCTTAGTATCTCTTTTACGATTAATTCATTATTCTCCAAATTAAGCTCCTTTATATTTTTTACGGGGCTGATCCGCTCTTTTCTAAATTTTAAATTCGGATTTATAATATTTAATATTATTCTATCCCTAGGTATACATTTTTTAATCCTCCTAATACTTATAGGCTTATTAAACGGTATTCTATTAAGAGTATTAATATAATATATATTTCTCGAAGCGGAAATCCAATGTATACAATAAAGTCCCTACTAGCAATAAAATAACTTTTATATAGAATTTATATCGATTTTGCGAATATTATTATACTTTAAAATTAAGTCGTTAATTTTAATTTAGGCGTTTTTAAATTATATTTTTTATTAATTTTACTTATTACGGTAATTAGCTACTATTTCCTTTATTACCGCGATTTTTTTTACTACTTAAATAAACCTATATTTAATATCCTTATATATTTTAACAATTATATAAATTAGCTTTTCCCTAATTATTTGCCTATTATCATTTTTCTAATTGGCAACCTATTATAATAGTAAATTAAATTTAATAGGAGAAATAGAGTTATAATTATATATAAATTAGAAAAGTATATATCCGTAGCTTCTTTTAATAATTATACAATCGGCGAAAAAGATATAAGGGAAATATTTTTTCTAATCGGTACTTTTACCGTCGGTTATTTTTATTAGTAAGGAGGCAATCGTTATATACCCCTATTCGTTTATACTATTAATTCTAGAATTATAAGGCGTAATATACTCCTTAGGGATCTTAAATTAGAATAGATATTTTATTATAATCTTTTAAAATTTTGGACCGCTATCTATTAAAATTATAAAAGGGTATTCCCACTTTAGGAATAATTATTTAAAGAATACCTTTACCCTTATAAACATAATATTAGAAAGAAGGGTTACCTTAATATAGTCCGTAAAGTCGTTTCAGGCTTTTAAAAAGGGAATTCTTTTATTATTTAGTTTTAGAAAGTATTAAATATTTAGTATTTATTTCCTAAAAAAATAGGAATTAGGATGAAATTAGCAGTAGCCGTCCTTAAAACGTTTCGGGCTAAATATTTAATATTAAGGGTAGGAGCGGATTATTTTTTCAATTTAAGTATATATACCCTTTTAATAATAATATTTAATAATACGCCAATACATTCTTTTACAGCTTCGGTAGCCTACTTCGTTATAATAGTAGGTCATAATCTACTAACGCTCCTTTAAATTATTAATAAATCGTCGGAGAATTTATATTAGAATAGTTAGCCGTAATTAGAGAATACCGTTTTAAATTATAAATTTGAGGGCATTATTACAGAATTAGCGTTTTACAATTATACCCTTTAAGTATACAAATATTTTAAAAGTTATTAAATATTTAGCGATTTCCTCTAATTATTTTAATTAGTCTTCCTTTAAAATTAGTTTATTAAATTTATCAATTTAGTTAGAATAGATTTATACGTTAATAAAGTCATTAATATTTTTTTTATATTCTTTTTCATATAGATTAAAAGGCTTTAGTAGTTTGCGAAATAGATTATTAATTATTATATTCTTAGAATTAAAAATATATATAACTTTAAAATTAAAGAATTTAATTTAAGCGATCTACTATATTAATAGTATTTTAGGAATATTATTAATAATATTATTCAATTAATAAATTAGGATTATAATATTAATTTCAATAATAAAATAAACGTTAAATAATTATCTTCTTAATTATTTTAAAGCGTAAAGAAGATTTTGAAGTTCTTTTTTTATAATATTATAGCATTTTTTAATATCGGACTAGATTTTACTTTTAAAGTAATATAAGTATCTTTTTCCGTCGGGGCCAATCTATTTTAGGATTACTTTCTAACCTTCTAATAATACGTTTATTATAAAGTAGATTATTTTATAACGTTTATTATTATAAATTAATATAGCGAGGATCGGTATTATAATAATTAGATATTAAAAATATTCTATTATAAATTGTTTATTTTTAATCTATTATTATTCAATACCCTTCTTTATTAATATATAAAAAGGGATTATAATAATATTAAAACCTTTAATTTAAATCCTATAATACCCTACAATATTTAAGAAGGAGCAGACCTCTTTTACGCCCTTCCTTTTCTTATTAAGATCTTCTTTATAGTAAATCTATTCGTTAATTTTAATAACTTTATCCTTATTTAATATTCTCCCTTGAAATATATATAAATACCCGATTAATATTATTTCCCTTTAATATTATTATAATTTAGTAATTATAATTGTTCTTCTAACTAGTTTAATATTGAAGAATACTTTATCAATATTTATAAAATATTTTAATATATATTTCCTAATTCCCTTAGTACCGATCCGCTCTTCATTATAATTTGACCGAAGTCCTTTAATATAAATATTATTAAAATATAATTAATAAATATTAAGGATTAAATTATAGAATATCCGAATTATAGTTTTTATAAATTATACAATAGAATTAGTATTTTTTTATAGTAGAATAATTATTTAAAATAGGTTAAGAGGGGTTATAAAGGTAGTAATATTATAATTGGCTTCGTCGAAGGGGATTTAATCGTATTTAGAAAAAAGGTTTAATAAGGATATTATTTTATAATTTTTAAAGGCTTTACTAAATTCTTTATAATCCGGTAGTAGGTTAACATCCTTCAATATTACTTTATTAATCTTTTAAATATTATTAATTAAACGTAGACCCCTATCCTTCTTTGTAATTAAAAACTAATTATTATAGTACGCTATATAATTTTTTTTTAGAATCTCTTTTTTAATCCTATCCTTTAATAAATCGTATACCTTAATATAGAGAGCTTTTAATATTAGAATAGATTTTAATTACTAAGCGGAATAGGAAATAATACGGATTTATTAAAGGGGGATAATATTAGAATATAATTTACTATATTCTATAAAGTCCTAAGCTAGAATTTACTCCTTATTATAAAAGATATAAATAAAAAATTTAATTTCTCTTTCGTTAAAAATATTTTTAACTTTTTTAAATATAGCCTAGAATCGCTCTTTTGTTAACTTTGACCTACGGATTAACTTTATAAACTTTAGGATAATATATTAATCTTATTCCGAATTGAAATTTTTAAATAAATTAGCGATTTATTCTTTTACTATTTTTAACCTTTTTATCTTCTAATTTAGGTCCCTATTTAGCTTTAAACTATTAAAAATTATATTATCGATTAAATTAATTTTTTAATTTGCTTATTTATATATTATATAAGTTTATATTATTACTTTTAATCTTCCTTTAAAAAACCCTTTTTTATAAATGCTAACCTCTTTTAATAATTTTGCTAAAATTTTCTTTATACGCCGACGAACCTACCTAGAAATTTATACCTCCTCTTTATTATTTTTTACAATCCTTTCTTAAACTTCCTATAATTCTTTATATCCGTCCTTCTTTTTCTATAAAAAATCTAATAATTAATTGGCTATTATGTTTAGTAATAGCGCAATTCGTTTATTATCCTCTTTAAATTCTATTTATTTAAGTAGTTTAATTACTTTCCTTCCTTATATTTTTAAATTCTCTTTTTTTATATAAATATTTAAAGATACAATTATAATAGGGGAATTAAATCCGCTATCGGTCCTCCCTTAAGGTTTCTAAATTAGTAATTAGCGCAGCGCAGATTACTATTCCTTTAAAGGTTATAATTATATAGTTCTTTCTTCCTTTATTATAAATTATATAAATATTGGTATTTTAGAAAAATAGTAGCCTTAAGATAATATTATAATTGGGTAAAATTTACTCGGTAATAAAGAAATAAATTTCCTTTCCTTTATCGAATAAATAATTTTTTTTGTATATTTTACTAAGGAATCCCCTTTTACTTCTATTACTATTAATATTAGCGATTTAAATAGAAATATTTTAAAGACCTAAATTATTAATTAATACCTTATTAATAGTATTATATTCAACCCCCGTATTTAGAAGAGCTACGACTTTTTTACTTCTCTTATACTTAATAGAGATATAAAGCGTAGGTAAAGGAGTAAGGCGGGTTATATTTCCTTTAAATAAAAAAAACTTATCAATAAATTTTATATAGTTGATTACTAACGCTAAAATATTGCGAAGTAAAATAATTCAGGTAAGAACGAATTTATTCCTCTTTTAATTACTAAAATTCTACTATTCGAATATAGAAAAAATATTTTTATTAAAATTAGACCGATTAAATAATAAATTTCCTCTTCGTTTAATAATTTTTTTAAAATTAATTAACGGTATTTTTATAAGATCTTACTTATTAACGGATATATTATTAATTTAAATTCCTACTAGTATAATAGGAATAAATTTATTAGTTTAGAGCTATTATTAGGGGTAGTACTATTATAATACTTAAATTATATTTTAGGGATCCTATCCTTATTATAAAGGACGTCCGAAAATTATTCAATTTAATTATAAATAGTTTTAGCGTTGATAGGGTTATTGCGAACGATATTTATAATAGTAATAGTAACTTTAGTATTTATAAACTTAACTACTATAGGGTTCTACTCCTTTATTTTAGAAATAATATCTTTAGTCTTAGCTTCCTTAATAAGGAGTTAATTAATATTATCCTCCTTTATTATAAAAAAAACTTTCTTCGATATTATTTTTATTATTAGTATTATCGGTATTAATATAAGAGTAGGAATAAATTCGCGTACGCGGACTTTATTTTCGAAAGTTGTATTAAACTATTTAAGTATAATATTAATATTCTTTAATATAGAAGAGTAAAAAAAAGGAAATATAATTATAGACCTTTAAATAACGTCTTCCGTCCGAAGCCTTTATAATTTATTAGTAGCTATAATAGCGGTCTTTTAAAGGGTATAAATTTATTCTTGATTATTAATAATTTCTTTAACCCGGGTAGAAATAGTTAGCTAGGTTTAAATAGTATAAATACCGATTACCCAATTGTTAACTAAAGACGAAAGTTTATACAATTTATTAAATATTTCCATTATATTATAATTAATAGCGGCTCCGGATTTTTTTTAAATTTAGATCTAATTTTAATATACTTTAATACTTTTAGGGTTTAAAAGAATTTCGAAAAACAGGATAAATAATAAGTTTTTAATATCCTTTTACTATTAATAATTAAATTCTTACTTTTTAAAGTCCTTATAATTAATATATTCGGGATTTAAAATTATAAAGGAGCGGATTACTTTATTAAAGGTATTAGCGTTATAAGCGTAATTAAAAAGGTTTTTATCGATAAAGTTATTATAATTTAATATAACTCCCTTATAAATAGTAGGAAGTATAGACCTCTCTTTATTATATAGTTTCTAAATTAAAATATTATAATAAGTATCAATATTTTTTTTAGGATAAGTAGTAAAGTAATACCCTATTTCTCTATAATAGTAGTACCATTACAGACCCGTTCCTCTTTATCCTTTACGGCCTCTGCCTCTATTTTTAGTAAATATATTTTAGCTAGTTTAAACAGCGTTAATATAAATATTTAAAATTTAGGTTGGCTAGTAGGTAGTAAGTTGAGGGGGAGTATTAAGGATAGTAGTTTATTAAAATTAGTAATTTATAATAGCGTTTTAAGTGATTATAAATTATTTTATTAATTAGGCTAATTTCTTTATTGTATTTTCGGTGGCTCTAGATCCGGATTTAATTATAATTTTAATTTTAATTTTAATTTTCTTAATAAAGATTTTTACAGAAGTTTCTTCCTTAAATAATAAAAAAGAGAAATTTATATTAACAATTTATTTATTTTTACATTTATATTTTTTAATAGAAATTTCCTCTTTATTATTATTAATATTATCGGATTCGTTAATATTTAAATTGTTAAATTATTTAACTACGAATTTAATTAACTCCTAGGAGAATTCAATCTATTTTATAGTATAAATATTATTTTTATACTTTTTTAGGAAGGAAGTAATTATATATTTAGTATTAATATATAATTTCCAATAGAAGCTCTTAACAGTATTACGGTTAGCATTATATTAATTTATAGTAAATTAGTAAATTAGTAAGGTTGAATAAATAAAAATAGTATTAACGATTTTATTTTTTTTATAAAGGATATACTTAGTATAGAATTTCTTTAATATAAAAGAAGTATTATTAATCTATTTAAAGTCTTTAACCTTATAAATTATTTTAAACCGCTAAGTAAATTCGTCTTAAATATAGATCCCTTTCGTTTTAAAGTCGTAAAAAATATTTTTGCCAATATTTTTAGGGTCCTTCTTATATTATTAGAATTAGGTAGTAATTTTAAATTTATTATTACCGAATTTATAAATTCCGACTTTTTCTTCGAATAATTTAAAGTATTTAAAGATTTTCTTATTATCGAACTTCTTTTTAAAGATAATATTACGAATAAAGGTAACGTTATTAGCGAAGAGGGCAGTAGTAGCGTTAAAAATTATTTTAATAGCGGTAGAGGAAGTAATAATAAGGGGAAAAGTAGTAAAAGGGGTTCCTTTAAAAGAAGTAGTAGAATTAAATATATTAGGTAATACAAATTCGTAGGTCGTAAAAGGGTGAAAATATTATATAATATTATATTGATATTCGAAATAATTAATAGTATTAATATCGTTATTTAGTAAAGTATAAATTTGCCCCTTTTTATCCGTATTTTCTTCGTAAAAGCGTTTTAGCGTCGCTAGTAAGTTAGGTTACTCTTCGGAATTTTATAATAGCTTTATTTCGAAATTTTCCGAAAAGTAGGTCCTTTTAATTATTTCCCTACTAATTACCTTTACTTTTTTTAATAATATTCCGAAATTTTTGGAAATATTAAGAAAAGTTCGGATTATTAAAATAAGGAACTTTACAATAATTTTAATTAATTAGAGAATAAATTCCTTATATAATTTACGAATATTTAATTGCCGAATATTAGTTAACTAAGAGTAAATCTTTACTACCTTATTAACCTTCGGTCTTTATTATTTAAATTCATTTTCCGAAATTTTATTCTTATTCTTTCCAGTTCGGTTTCGTTTAATTTTATCGTTAAAATCGGTTCTTTTTTTCTTCGTTTCGGTTTTAGTAATCTTTTTTTAGGTTATTGAATTAGGGTTTTTATTGACCGCCGTTAATAGATTATAATATTATCGGGGAAACGGAAATTCGTATGCATCCGAAATTAAGGTTTTTTATAAGTTAAATAAAAGATTTCGTTATTAATAGAATCGATTAGCTCTTCGCTATTCGAATTTCGGCTCTTAAAGTAGTGTCCCGAGGGCTTTAAAGATAATTTTAGTATTTATAGGAAGCCCCGGCCGAAAGCTCCCTAAGTCCGTATTAATTAATTTAATTGGGAGTTTAAAATTTATTTCATCCTTATTACTATTTGAAATAGAGTAAAACCATACTAATAAAGGAACGGGGTTATACTATACAAACTTGTATAGCGAAGAGTAGATTTAGAGTTAATAATCTTATCCGTAGAATTAGATAGAATTGTCAAATTATAACTATAAAACTACCAAAGGAAAGATAGAAAGTGAAGTAGAGCTTTACTTCTATACTTTTCTTAAGATAGCGAGGTATAGATTTAGAGGTCGGTATTAAAGAAAATAAGAAGCGCTTTACGAATGTAATTAAAGATTTTAAAAATATTAGTATTTAATTCATTATTTTCTACTTACTTAGTTATTTATAGTTTGAAAGGGGATGCCATCCTTCTTATGCTTTTCTATCTTTAACCTTGTTTAGCCTTGGAATAGATCCGCTCTTTAGTGTTTTAACTCTACAAATATCTCAACATCTATTCTGACAAAACGCCCCAACTCAATAAGGATTAGGGCCTTTATAAATAGCGTTTTGAATAATTAGAAAGTATTCTCGCACTTTTTAATCTATTCGAAGGCTATTCCTTTACCGGTAAATATTATTAATAGGGCTACGACTTTCGAAAATTAGAATATAAATATCTTATAATAATTAATAAACCTAAGAAAATTACGAACGTCCTTTTAAAAATTAAGAGGGAGCTGTTTAAAGATAGTTTTAATCTTTTTGAAATCGATTTATATTCTTATACCTACGTAGATAATAAAATCGAAGTATTTAACCTTCTTAATAGTAAATTCGTATTTATTTAAATCTAAATGGAAGTTTATATTAAGGAACTTCTTTAATACCAAACGGACCTTAATTTTATAATCCTCTTTAGTACCTGAAATATAAATAAATACGTTATTAATATAAATCGTATAAAATTTATTAAAATATTTATAAAGGATATAATTAATATACTGCTAGAACGTTATTAGTATATTAATTAACTTGAAGGGTATAATTAATTATTTGAATAACCCGTATTGTATTCGAAATACCGTTTTCCATTCTTTTCCTATAGTTATCCGAATTTTATAGAAAGCCTATATAATATCGACCTTTATATATTACCTAATTCCCTTTAAAATATAAAACGTTTCGCTAATAAATAGTAAAGGGTAATAGTTCGTTCGTATAATAGTGTTTAAAGTATAGTAATTATAATAAAAGCGGAATCCGCCGCCCAGTTTCCGTACAAAAAGTACTAGGGCTCCGGCTTCTAAATTATTAGTACGAATAAAACCCTTATTTAAAAAATCCTTAAGTATTTTCTTTAAAATTAAAAATTCTTTACGGGTTATATTATAAAGCGGACTGAAAGGGATTAATAATTTTTTACCGTCTTTATCCTTTTTAATTTTAATTTTATAGTCGATTCTAGGATGGTAAGGATTACGTTTATCGGCTTCTTATTTTATTTAGAAAAGTAGGAAGTTATAATACTTTTTCGGAATTATTTTCCGGAATTAGTCTTCGGTATAAATTATCTTCGGCCGTAAAGCCTTTTTAACGTCCTTTAAATTTATAATGTAAATAGCTTCCTCTACTATTCTATTCCCGAATTCTTTTCTAATCTTTCGGATATAACTTATAAAAGTAATTACTATTATATAAATAGCAGACTTAATATCCCTTATAAATTCCGTATCTAGGACTTACTTTCTACCGACGTATAGGATCTAATAATTTATAATCCTTATATATATCCGCTTCTTATAAAGAATAGAATAAGTATATATAGCCTTTAATTATAGCTTTCCTAAAATAATTACGAATTCCAATAATAGAACGACGTAAGTACAAATAGAATAAATATAATTATTAATTTCCGCTAGGAAATACGTAAAACCCTAAATAGTAACTCCTTCTATAGTTGCGGAAGCTCCCTTAATACAACGAGATTTAATAGGAACGATTAGAATCCAAAGATCTTTAATAATTTTCTTACTAATTGCAGTATAGTACTAATAACCCTTATCGATAAAGGCGTAAAATAAATTACGGTCGTTAATAATAAGTGGAATTAATATAAATTCTATTTCTAATTACGAATTTAATTTAAATTTCTTTACCTTATTTAATATATTTTTAGGCTCCGGGGCCCGACTTCGCTCCAGAATTACTTTTTTCCTTATTCGAAAGCGGAGTCTTATTTATCGTCGTCTTCTAGGAATAGAAACACCTTGGTAATAGTTATTTAAATATAAACCCCGTTATTATTACTATTAGGAGGGATTGTAAATAAGTAAAGGTAATTATTTACCTAATAATTAGAAATTCCGTAATAAAAATATAAATTATTATCCCTACGCTTTTAATACTCTTTATTAAAGATTTACTTAGTATATTTAGAAAAAGTAGCCGAATTTAAACCGCTTTGCCCCCGATTACTATAACCTCTATTAAATACGCTAATTCGAATAGATTTTATAATAGTATCGCTATTGTAATTAAAGGGATAATTGTTAATAGAGGAAGAGGAAGATTACGTCTATTAACGGAAAGTATTAGACTATTAAGTATTAATATTAGAAGTAGGAAAATAAATACTATTACCCTAAAAACGTCCTTTTTAAAAGTAGAAGTATTTATAATAATCTTCTTTAAATTTAGAAATCTATTCGTATTTAGCTGTAAAATATTATATTTTAATTACGTAGGCGTAGTAATCTTCTAGAAGATTTACTATAAAGAATTTATTATAGAATTTCTAGTTAAGGGTATAGTTAAAGTAAATTAATTTGGTAAGGTTCTCCTAATTATAGTTATCCGCCTTCAATATCTTATTATCGAAAGTAGCTAAAAAAGTAGCGAAAGGTTCTCTATCTTTCTAATGTATACGAACTAATTTATTAAAAACGGTATCCTAGTTTTAGTAAGAGCCGAAAATAATTTAAATTTAATTAAATAAATTAATTAAGTCTTCTTCTCCGTAAATTATTTTACCGGTTTAGAAACCCTTTAGTAATAATTATTTATTATTAGGGAAGGTATTAAAGATTTCGGACTAAGCGGCATTATAATCGATAAATAAGCCCGCCTTAATATTAGTATTATATATTTAAACAAGTCGGTTAAAATAGAATTAGAAAGTATAAAGTTAACTATTTTATTTAGGGAATTCGAAGAGTTTCCTCCTATAAATAGAAATATTAGGACTATCGCTATTTAAATTAGTAGGGTTTCTAATAGTAGTAATTGAAATACCTATTACGGCTCCGCTAGTAGGAATTAGGTCCGTAAGATTAAAATTTAAATACGGAATAAAGATTAGGTTAGGGTTAATATTAAAGAGAAGGGACTTAATACGATTATGTAAGGTAATATTCCCGTTAAATATTCTAATAAAGCCTTTTACGAAGCTATCGTTCGTAGTAATATTTCCTATTAATTATTATTCGCCGCCTTAGGGGTTATAAAATTATTATTCGATATCGTCGAAGTCTATTTCGTTGAGTCCGACTATAATATTAATAAATATTGTAAATACCGCGCTTAATACTATTAATTCCGTTTTAAATCTATTAATATCCGCTATTAAATCTACTATCCGCTTATACAAGTATAGGTAGAACCTAATATAAGGGGTATAATACAATTAGTACAAGTACTGGCCAAAACGATCGATAAGGTTCTACGAGGAAAGAAAGAAGGGAAGGGAGCCTGTAGGGCAGGCGAGCTGGCCAGCTGTCCTTTTCAAAGGACGTGCGGTACACGGGGTGCACGGGCCATGGGGGGTTGCCAGCACGGCAGTTCGCCTAGCGATTGCCAGGCACACAGCCACGGGCATCAGCCCCATAACATTGCGAAAGTAAAATAGATTGCGGCGTACGGAATATTTTGAAAACTATTTATAAGGATAAACGGGTAATAATTAAAATCGATATAAATTTTAGAGAAGATTTATTATTTATTATTAAAACGTTTATTCGTATAACGAGCTTAGTCTATTATTTTTAAAGGAAATTAGGGAATAGGAATTGAATTTTTAAGTATAATTAAGCGGTTATAAATATTTATCTATAATTCTTTAATATTCTAACGAAGTTATAGAATTACGTTGAAGGTAAAAAGAAGCGGGAAATTAATATAAATTGTAGTTTAAATAGGGTTAATTATAAAAGGCAAAAAAGAAGTCCAAAATAAGGATATTGTATTAATATGAGAAAGAGTTTAAATAAAACGATAATAATAATATAAATTGTAAGAAAAGTTAGGAAAAAAGTGGGAATTAAGGATCTTTTTATACTTAATTAGCGTACGCTAGTTAAAAAGAAATTAAGAATTAATTTAATTACGTACTAAAGATTTTAATAATTAATTAAAGTAATAAGGGAAGAAAGGGTATTAAAATAGAAGGAGCGGTTTATAATTTATATTATTATTATAATTAGAGAGGAGATTTAAACCCCCGAATAAGAGAAGGAACTCCCCCTACAAAGTATTATTTATAATTATTGCTTAATAAAAGGGTATTGCTAAGTAAGTGGCTAGGTATAAGATTCTTCTATTTTAATTATTTAATCTCCCCCTAATTATAAAAGGGACGATAAGGCGGAAAGAAAAAGTATTAGGCGAAAGATTATTACTTTGTACTTTCCTTAGAAAAGTTCAGTAATTTAGAATATAAGTAAGTATTAGTTTAAGTTAATAAATAAGAATAAAGGTATTTTTTTACTAATTTTATATTAGGAAATATTTTGATAAACGGTTTTAATTTTAGAATTCTATTTAAGTACTTTCTTTTTTAAATTTCCTTAGGAAAGATTTTTTTCTTTATTCCCTTTATTTTATTTAGGGATGAGACCCGGTACGCAATAAGTATTTAGAAAGGAAAACGCTTATATGGGAGATTGTAACCCCCTTAGAGAAAGGAGGAAATTAAATTTTGAAGTTTATGAGCTATTTATAAAAGAATGGCTTTCTTTTACTAAATTTCTTCTTTTAAATTTCCATTTTTAATAATTTACTTATACTAAATCCCCAAATATTTTTTCTACCCCTCCTAATTCAATTATTAAAGATTTTTTTTTCGTTAGTAAATTTACTATAATACCTTCCTTACCCGCCGTCTCTTCGTTTACTACCCCTATCCTAAAGGGTCTTCTACTCCTATATATATTATATTAAGGTCTTTTTAAGAATATTTACTATACTATTTATAAAATTTTTATATATTAGAATTAGGAGACTTAGAATTAGTTAGCTTAAGAGCCTAAATTCGGAGAAGTTTACCCCCTTCGTATAGAAAATTAGTTGCCTAAAGATTATTATATAAATATCAATTAAAAATTCGTCTATTTTTTTGAAAATAATGAAATTAATACGAAAAACTCTCTTATCTTTAGCGTTATTATATTATTATAGGATAAAATATCTTACTAGCGCGTAATTAGTAAAAATCTGTCCGAAGCCTTTTAAAATTATAATATAAAGGAGGATACTCCTTCGATAAATTAGGAGTTTATTATAGTAGGGCTCGTTAATTTATAGTATATATATAATATAGAGAATTAAATTAAGGGTATATTAATTATTGCAGCCTTATTTCAACTTTTAAAGAATTTTAAGGATATAATTTATATCCCGTTAGAAGTATAGCCGATTACTATTAGAAACTAATTACCGACCTCTTTTATAGAATTACGTTAGAATTTCCGAAATATAAGGTAATAATATATCCTTATTATCTATAAATTTTATTTTAGCCTAATAATCTTCAATTAAAGAGAATTCGGATAGTACTATTACAATAATACTTATAATAGAGGTTAAGAGGAGATTAAAAGGAATATTTATTTCTAATATACGATAAATAATTATATATATATAAATAAAATGGGAAATCGCCTGCTAGAGATCCTAAAGTAAATGTAATAAATTAATTAGTCTTTTTTATTATAGCGTTACTAGTAGATTTATAGTTTCCAGGTATTTGAAATTGCCTGTGTTTTTTTTATTGAAATTAGTCGTAAAGGAATAAAAATTAATTATTTTATACGCCTTAATAAATATCTTCGTTTATAGGAGGAGGGTAATTATTAGAAGATATATAGTTAGATTAGTAATAAGGAATAGGTTGAGAAAGTAATAATCTAATAATAAATGAGAATTATTTATAATACTTTATAAATTAAATAATAGAAAGGAAGTTATATAATATTGGATACGAGGTAATAATTCTATTACTATATTTAAAATTATTATTTTTTAAAGTTTAAAGACGAACCGAAATACTAGAGTAAATTAAAATACTTTGATAATTATATAATAATAATTAGTAGAATAATTCACTTCGAAGAGATAAAAGATTTAGAAGCTTTTTATAATTTCCCCGATTAAACCGAATTATAATAAAGGCCCGTACGACGATAATTAATTAAGAAAGGGCTAGTTTATAACTTATAGGAGATTTTTACCTAGAATTTATTAAATATATAAATTTCCTTACTACATTAAAATATATTTTAACCCATTTAAGTCTTAAATATAATTAATCCCCCCACTACTTTTTAAATAAAGAAGGATAAGGAAAATTATAAGAAGGTACTAAGAACATAGTCTTTCCTTGGGCGGAGCTGGATATGCCCTAGGAAGACAGTGAAACGCCCATCTTCCAAAATACTTATTTATTCAATGTTTTAGAATCGAAATTGTTTCCTTACTAGAGGTCCGTGCGGACCTCTAGCCGGAAATCTAACACTTTTATTTTTATTTTTATTTTTATTTTTATTTTTATTTTTATTTTTATTTTTATTTTTATTTTTATTTTTATTTTTATTTTTA